>VACF01000546.1:0-74283 GCA_006891605.1 Pleurozium schreberi | reverse complement strand
AATTTAAGAAAAAATTTAAGAAAAAATTTTAATTTTAAGAAAAAAATTGATTAATTATTATCTAACGTAGCAGTCTCTCAACCACATCAAATTGCTTATGTGGCAAGTTTTCATAGTTCAGGAACTCCAAGGAACTTACAATCTTGTTGAGGCCCAAAAAAACATGTAATGAAATGAGACAATATTTTGGGAGAGTTGCCAATTAGTTCATTGTTAATTAGCTAGTGCCTTTGAATAAGGTAGAACTACCCATTACCACCATCCATCAAATTCTGACACCTAAGAAATCCTCCCATTTGCATCAATGGTCCAACCCATTACCACAAACTCATAATCCTATTAATATAATGGCAATGCATTTGGGGAACAAACACTTCAACCTATGATTTTCCAAGGGTCTGATCATGCTTCATTACATGAGATTTGAGGCCTTCAAGAGACTGCGAGTTCCCGAACTATGGGAGCGTATAAAACTGTGCCACATCAGCGTTGTGATGTGGCGAAGAGTTTGCCACGTCATTTTTTTTCTTTCTTAAACTTCTTTTCTGATTTAAAACACAAATTTTTTTATTTTTTTATTTTTTCTTTAACTTCTTTTTTGATTTGAAATACACAATTTTTTTTTAGTAATTGGAACTCTCACATCAATTAGCCATTACTTTGCTATATTGGGAACAGCAAGGGAACAAGGCTAAAACGGCCCTCCCTTGCCCTCACATCTCATGTAATGTAAGAAGGGTCTACTCATGCTTTAACTTTGCACCTTTGAAAAATCACGGGAAATTCTGTTTTTGTCAAATGGTCTTCATTCTTTTTGCAAATGAATTCCCTCAAACTTTTCTATCTCTATAAAAATATGGGAGCTCACAAATAGCTTTTCCAAAGTACCTAGGTAGCAAATCTGTACTGTAATGGACATTTCTACCTTATTGATGTACAACGAAGGTAGATATTTGTATTGTGTGAAATGTTGATTAATTAGTATGAGTCCCCTTAATACCCCTATTCAATATAGGTATCTAACAAAGCATAATATCTTCCCAACATGACGAGTGTGACGCCATTGGTAATGGATTTTGTACGCATAAAGTTAAAACCACCATGACTGAACTCACACTGTCGTGTACAGGAGGAGCAACAAATTCTTTCTCTTTCTCTTTTTCTTTCTCTTTCTCTTTCTCTTTTTAGATGCAGAAAGCAAAGCATTGGAGAGCAGTAGAGCACTCAGATCTGGCTAGAGGGACCTTTAGAGATTTGGCTATCTGTGGAAATTTAATAATATTAGGTCTAGTCAGAAAACAAATGAACCATCAATTTAATAAGGAACAAAGGAATCCAAAGAAGGCTCACTCCATGAAGTGAGTCACCATGAGTCCATCACAAGATTTGTTTTTTTGTTGGGAATCTAACGTCGGTACACCGAAAACCGCCACAAATTGGTACTGTCAGATTTTCATATTGTCTAGTTGGCAAGTGAAAGGAGGTTACAATGCACCAAAGAATGAGGCATTTGGATATTGTATGCAAAAATTATGAAGGTTCAAAGTTTGGTTCTAGGAGTTGTTCTTCCACATAGGTACATTGATTTTGGAGATGTACAAATTCTGAAGATGACAGTTTTAGATCATGGGCGATTGTTGGGGTGCCTATAGTATTGCCAAATTAAAGCCCATCTTGGTTAGGCCTTTCTTCTTTGAGGCCTTTGGGACAAGTGTATAGGAAATTTTGGGCTTTATTTTAGTGCATTTCGTGAAATCCATCCAAAATTTGTTAGAAATTTGTCAAATCCTTCTTATTATAGTAAACTATGAAACACAAACAAAAGTGTGTTATTAAAAATGGTATGAGATGTAACATTATCTTACAAGCCATTAGCACGTGAGCGCCAAACATGATTGGAGCCCAAAAACGTTAAGATAAACCACCCTTCAACAAGCAAACCTCCAGTGACACACACTTAGGGAATTGAATGACCCATTGCAATCTTGCATCAACATGTGACAAACTTTTTTCAATATATGAGATTTGGACTTCACTAAAATTGAGTTAGTGGCCACAATCAATGTCTTGATTAATGGTGATGCAATAATTGATTGACTACAACAAGAACTTCCACCTTTTGAATATAAAATCATCACAAGAAGTGACTTTTTAGGCCTTCATGTTGTGACCATGTTAGGAAACAATGTGATTGCTTTAAGTGAGTGAATTGACCGTTTATAAAATTAACACACTTTTTTGTTGGTTTTGAGGTAGTCTAGAGACTCTTTCATGCCAATTTGGCTAGAGTTTTCAATAATTCATAACAATTTCATAAATTGTCCTAAAAATAAAATTTGAATTGCTTTCCCCATTTCTCATCTTTGTCTTTACATGGAAAGAAATTTAAAAAATAATCAACTATACCAACAAGGCAAACTAGACATTCTACCTATTATAGGTTGGCTTACCTTCCACTAATATTTTAATTTTTTTTCAAAATTATTGAAAAATGAGTTAAATAAAGGACTTCAAAGTTTATTTTAGTGTAGAGATTCCATGATTGCCCGCAAACAAAAACTCTTCATAACTTTTGACTTGTTGATCAAAATGGAGTAATTCAAAGTTTCTCATGTACATATAGTTGTAGATAATCATTTTCAAATTTTCAATTCTGAAAAAAGTCATTTTTTTTATACCTGCCCGGACTGCCCGGACTGCCCGGAGATCAAAGAAAATTACATATATTGCAATAACTTTTTAACCATGTAGTCAAAAGTCATGAAAATTGTTGGGCCTTAAACCTACTCCTCGGACACATGTTGTATGAAAATTTCAAAGAAAAAAAATATAAACTCCATTTGTAGTGAGCTGCCCAAAATCGCTATGTTGCCAAAAAAACGCAGTTTGGTCCTTTAGGGGTTAATTGATGCATGTGATCATCTCACCTTCATGAGCATTGTGCCTTTAGTTCATGTTGTATTTGGGATTATTGTTTCACCACATAGTTGTTTTCTGTGGTAAAGCAACCTATTCAAATGACTACCTTTTTAGAGGTTCCCACATCCTTGTCACTATGTGAGGGGCAAATTTTTGTCCCCAAGGTTCTTTGAGCCCAAAACAAGACCCAAGATTTTTAATCTTCAACAAGTGTCATTAATAGCATGGAGAGTGGCCGGGCTCAAGTTTTTATTAACCCCTAAGGGGCCAAAATCCCCTTGGATAACACTTGGGATTTTGGACAAGCTTGTGTGACCTCAAATTTTGACATGAATTTTTGAGTTTTTTTTGATGATAGGAAATCACATTAGCTTCTTGAAAGTTTAATTTTTATTTCAATCGGTGCCTGAGAGAAAAAGTCATGCCACCCTAAGTCCAAAAAGCAATTTGCTAGGCAGCACAAGAAAAAAAACGAATCTTTTTAATTTTTAGATTTTTCCTCAAAGATTATATTTTTGTGTACATCTGAAGCTTTGAGTCTTTCTATTTGGACTAATAATGAGAAAGTTATGGACAATCTTTTGGGGGGACAATCTAGGCATCTTTTTGGAAAAACAAAATATTGAATTCATTTTTTAATGCAATTTTCAAAAACAATTTAATTTTTTTTGACATGGTTAAGTGTCTTTCCAAGAACAATCTCATCATTGGGATTATGGTTTTTCAATTCCATCTTAGAACTATAAATTATTTAGTGTTTTGTTAAATCTTGGACCTATTTCTATTCAACAATACTTTAATGAATGAAAATCAAGTGTGCTTTTTATGAATATTTTTCCCAACCCTCAGCTCAAATGTTCAACATAAGAATTATAAATTCAAGTTATGTAGTGCAAAAATATTCCACAAATGGCGGTCAGAGTTATCTGAAATTGTAGGTAATTAAGGTAGAACCACCCATTACCAACCACTGCCCCATAGCCAACCGTAGATTGACTAATTTCCAACCAAGGCTAGAATGTTTTTTTTTCATCTTTTCAAGGTTGGGATTAAAAGTTCATCACGCATGTCCCAACTTAGTTCGCAAGAAAATAGGAAGCAATTAGTGGAAAAGTAATTTTTTGAGTGATCGGAATTGGAAGAGTCTATAGATTGGCAATGGGTCCAGTGCACTTTTTGCCTTTGAAAATTCATAATAATTTCAATTCAAGCGATAAAACTACCAAAGTTTTTGCAATCCCTAGCATTTCTATCATTGCACCTCTAAAAATATTGTTTTGTGTTGCACTACATCAAATCATGTCTAAAATTGCTTAAGTGATCGGTTATGGGTGCATTTGTGGCTGAACCTCTTTCTACTAAAATGCTTCTCAGTCACTCATAATGTCTTGGATGGATCTGAAATTTTAGCCACAAAAACTAGACTAGTAAGTGCAACTTTTCCAACAAAAATTATTGAAAAAGGACCATATATGAAGAAGTTATGAGCTGCCAGAGTTCACTGAAATGCAAACAATTCTGGACTTTGAACTTTGAATTTCTCCCAAACATTCGAAACAACTTGGATTGGCATGAAACTTTTACCACAATAACTAGACCTATAAGGGAACAAAACCCAACAAAGTTGACTGAAAACAAACATTTGATGAAAAAGATACAATCCCCTGAAGCTACAGCCATCACAATGCAGTATGCTGAACCCAAATTGAACCTGAGGACTTCGAATGACTTTCACAAACTCAATCCATCTTGTATTGATCTGAAAATTTTACCATAGATACTAGACTACTATTTTCCAACAAGTTTTTATTGAATTCCGACATTGGATGCAAAAGTTAGAGGGCTTCAAAGTCGACTGCAGACTTTGTGAGGACACTTTTCGTTCCATTTGGCGATGAGGGGTTAAGGCCTGTCCTGCAACAAATTGTCAACATAACTGGAGCTTCATCAGTCTCACAGGTCCCAGGGCGGGTCAGAGCTCTGACCTTGACATCGACCATTTCACATCACCCTTCAACAAGATCCACGGCACAAGGAGAAGTCAGTCTTAGATAGTTTACGTGTCAATAAGAGGAGTGAGCTATTTGATCCCCATTCATCCACATGAAGTGACTCCTTTTATATTCTTAAATAATGCCTGACGCAAAGGAGCAAAAGGGTTTGTGAATTGCGGTCATTTGARMTGAAGCCATTTGTTGCGACACACWTTTTTGTACACGTGCCTAGCTTATAACCAGCATAGGTGACTCGTTTAAACTGGACTTTCTTTTTGTGACTCTCCAAATATCCGGTCAGTTGCGAAACAGAGCTTTGATTGACCTGTCTCTCTGCAGAGCAAACTGCAAAGTAAGTCTCTTGTCTTGACCCATACAGACCAGACGATCCAACTATGCCCACAGGGCAAATGCAAAACTCAAACTTGAACTACACTGCGTACTGAATATAACTTCAACTTCTTGCAGGTGAACCAACACCACCAAACGACCCCTTCTGCAGGAAAGCAAAGACCACCTGAGGGGRGCATTGCATGTAAGATTAAACACGGTGAAATCCACTCGATTGACTTGTTAGTGCGAGTGACTAATTTACCAGTCACATTATTTGTAAAGTAATTAAAATAGCCTATTCTGAATTATTACTCTATTGCAACAATTCCTCAAATATAACATTTCATACTAACACTAATTAGGCACCCTTACTGATAATTCAAATCAGGGTGGTGAAGGGTACAGTACCTTGCTCTCCAAATTATCGAGAGTGAAGGGTACAGTACTCTTTGAATTGAAATGGGGTTGCCTTACAGTAGWCCATAACYTCCCAYTTTGAAATTGCATAAGAAACTCATATGCAGTGATACAAATACTAAAAAGATTTYGATCCTATACTCTCTCGAACAGCTCGATACATGCCCCAAAAATCACGCTCCTGCATGTGTTAATGTATAAAGTTACGCAAAGAGTACTTTCTACCATAAAAATGAAATATACTTGCAAGCATGTGAACTAACTTTGTCTAACATTAGATCTTGGTTCCATGTATTTACAATAGCACAATCCTGGAGAACTATAGTTTCGCATGATGACAAATGTACTACATGAACAAAAATACCTGGCTTGCGTAGATTTTGAATCTTGAAGAGTGTGGAAGTTCAGCTACTTAAAACTGAAATTTTGGAATTCAGTGATCAAATCTGCAAAATTTTCTTCTAATTGACATGGTCTTTTGAAAGCTTACATACTGTATACTCTCCTCAAGTCCTTGCCGATCTTGTAGATGCTACTCCTTTGCGCTCATCCTTTGCACTACTCCAACGGTAGCATCACAAACGGCATACACCCTCTCAAAATAAAGAAAGGTTCACCAACCATGGTAGCATGCGAACCCAAACTAGTGCATACGCAATAAACCTTTGACTGCTTGTCATCGTCACCGCTTTTGGAGAGAACAGACACAAATATGTGGTTCAATGATAATGACTGTCATTTGAGATTCAAGTCTGGAAAGAGCCTCAACGGAATGGGGAGAAGGATATTCACAGGCCAGAGAGTTTCAGGCTTCAAATTCAATTCGAACAACAAAGAAACGACCTATAAGACTACAGCTATGCAAATTGCGCCCTAGGATTTAGGTTTTCTACAAGCTCTAGTGTAATTAGGAAACTAGGGTTTGAGCAGCAGTAGATCTTCTCTCTTTCTTGTCGTTCTTTTCTTTCTTCTGCAAAGAGTTCATATATGCCTTCAAAGCCGTCGCAAATGAGGTTTGAAATCTCAAGTGATTCTTGGCTGTGAGCTGCAAATAGTCAAACCAACATCTGTCAAACCTCCAAGTTCATAAAAGTTGAACCACTGCAATAATGACAAGTTGTATACAAACAGGGAATGAAAAAACCAAAGAATTGTTACGATACTCAAACCCTTTCAAAACTATCGGTAGATTTTCCACGTGGAAATTCAGTAAATTCAGTAAATATAAAGGTATTGAAGGATGCTCAAGGAATCTCCAGTACCCCCGCTAAAACTGGACCTCACCATGATATAAATAGACTCAGACACCCCCCGAGGCGGGTATGAACATACACACCAAAAGCGAAAATCCGAGTTTTTCTATACATAGTTGCGTTCTTGAGGCCCCATGCACCCATCTTGCTTCTTCAGCTCCAGCTCYAGCTCTCAGGTCAGCTAGTCTCCTTGCCCTTCAAAACTTTTTGCATCTCCCCACTTCCCATTCCCTGCATCGTCTTCTTTGGTAAGCTTTTTGCACACTCTGTTTCCCGATCTACACAACAAACCTCGCATGTTGAAGCAGAAGCACGAGACGAGCTTGTTGGAAGCTCAATGGACGACCAGGTTTTGATAGGTCGGGGTAGCATGTTTTGGGGGGAAGCTGCGAGYTCTGGGCTTCGAGCATGCATCGTTTTCTACTTGCATCTGTCTGTGCACTAATCTTGAAGGAGAAAGAGATGCCGGGTGTTTTGAAGCTGGAGTGGCTTTTGTTTTCGTGTAGCGTGTTTTGGGGGGAGTTTCGTCCGTGGTGTGAGCGTGTCTCTACAGTGTACCACTCGTTTCTGCTTGCATCTGTGTTGTAACCTCGGCATGTGGAGAAGAAGGRGAAGAAGGGGAGAGATCGGGTTTGGATTGTTCTCAAGAGATCGGGGTTCTGAGTTGTGGGAGTAGCGTGGTCTGCAAAGAGCTTCGAGCTTTAAGTTTCTTTCAGTCCTTGAACTGTGTGCACTCGTTTCTGGTTGCATCTGTGCATTAACCTTGACATTTGAAGAAGAGGAAAAAGATCGTCTCTGAAGCTCAAGTGGCCAGGTTTTCATTGGTTTCGTTTAGCGTATTTGGATCGAGTTTCGGGTTCTGAGGCTCTGTGCACTGTGTACAGTCGTTTCTGCTTGCATGTGCGTTGTGACTTCGGCATGTAACTCTTCACACTCGTCTACAGGAGGATAGAAAACTTCTCTATCGATCTTTGATAGAAACAGAGGCCTCGTGTTGCTATTACTTCGAAATCTGCGATTGTTTTTCTTTGAGGGGTAAGAGTGGACAACACTGAGTCTGTGTACGCTTGTTTGTGGTGGTTGTTGTTTTTTCAGATCTGAGGACGGAGCTCTTTCGGATTTCCAGATCTGACGAGTTTGTAGCAACCCCCCCAAGATGGCGCCCACCACGCGCGGTCCGCTGTTGAAGGATGAGCTGGACATCGTGATCCCGACTATCCGCGACCTGGGTTTTCTGGAGCAATGGAGGCCGTACTTGAGCCCCTATCACTTGATCATCGTGCAAGACGGTGACCCCACGAAGAAGATCACGGTGCCCGAAGGCTACGACTACGAGCTCTACAACCGCAACGACATCAACCGCATCCTGGGACCCAAAGCTTCCTGCATCTCCTTCAAGGACAGYGCCTGCCGGTGCTTCGGATTCATGATGTCCAAGAAGAAGTACATCTTCACCATCGACGACGACTGCTGGGTAAGCAAGCGGGTTCCATTTTCCAAGCCTCGCAAACCCTCTATCAATGTCGTCATCTGATGGCGGCCCAACACTTGAAAATACTCTGAATACTGTGTTTACGAGTTGTCGCACGTTTTTGATCGTGGTAGAGGTGAGATTGATGCGAGGTTGATGTGATGGATGGGTTTCACTTGCCCACTCCCATATCACCAACATTGTCCATTACTCACAAACCCTCTTTCTATGTCCCCATCTGCAAGTGACTCAATAAGACTAGTTTGAAAACCGTGTCCCCGAGTTTTCTCAATTCTTTGATCACGGGATAGGAGACATTGTGGGTATTATTGTGATGGGTGAGATCCCCTTGGACTCTCGTGTCCCCAACCTTGTCCAATAYTCGCAAACCCTCTTTCCATTTCTCCATCTGCATCCGACCCAATACTCAAAACAGTTTCAGGACTGTCTCCCCGAGTTTTCGCSCGTCTCTGGACACGAGAGCGGTGACATTGTGAGAGATGTTGCGATTGATGTTGATTAGGGTTAGCTGTTGTTTTGATCACAGGTGGCCAAGGACCCCTCGGGTCACGAGATCAACGCCTTGGAGCAGCACATCACCAACTTGCTCTCCCCGTCCACGCCCTTCTTCTTCAACACGTTGTACGACCCTTACAGGTCCGGCGCCGACTTCGTGCGCGGCTACCCTTTTAGTCTGCGTGAGGGCGTTTCCACTGCGATCTCCCACGGCCTCTGGTTGAATGTGCCTGATTACGATGCGCCCACGCAGCTGGTGAAACCTTCCGAGAAGAACACGCGGTTCGTGGACGCCGTGATGACAATCCCGAAGGGAACACTGTTTCCCATGTGCGGTATGAACTTGGCGTTCGATCGGGAGATGATCGGGCCGGCCATGTACTTCGGACTCATGGGAGATGGACAGCCAATTGGACGCTACGACGACATGTGGGCCGGGTGGTGCTGCAAGGTGTGCGCTTGCGATTTGATACCTTTTGTTTTGAATTTTCCTCGTAGGATTTTGCATTGCTGCAATGTTGATGATATTGTGTTTTGGTGAATATTCTGCTTGCAGCATTTCTTAAAAACTTTCAGTTCGATCTGCACAGTGTCTGCTTCGGTGAATTTTGGGAATGCAGGCTGTCTGTGAATGTAGTGGTTGGATTTACTCGGGTGTGTTTGGGTACATTTGTCTGTGAGTGTAGCCTGTCTTTGAATGTTGCTTGATTTGCACTTCGCCTGCTCAATGCATTTTTTAGTGTCGCCTTTTTTGAAAGTAGTGGTTGGTTTTATCAAGGTGCGTGGTTTGCTGCATAAGTGAATGTAGCCCTTCTTGGAAAGTAGTAATTCCATCTGCGAGTTGCTTGTTCTCGTGCACCTTGGCCTTCCTCGGATCTGAATTTGTGGTGATGTCTCCAGGTTATCTGTGACCACTTGGGATTCGGAGTGAAGACGGGTCTGCCCTACATCCACCACAGCAAGGCGAGCAATCCGTTCGTGAACCTGAAGAAGGAATACAAGGGCATCTTCTGGCAGGAGGAGATCATTCCGTTTTTCCAGCAAGTGGTGTTGCCCAAGGAGTGTGTCACAGTGGAGCAGTGCTACATTGAGCTCTCCAAGCAGGTATGATCGCTTTCTCATCATTCCAAGTCACTCTTTGCTCTCCTAAATACAAATTTCGAGATAAAAATCAAGCTCAATCGTCTGAGTTTCAAATCAATACTGCGTGTTTTCTGGTTTCCCTTCCAGTTCCTGTTGTTGCTTATCAGATATTTGCTTGGACTTGTGCCGAACATCTGCCAATTTTGAGAATAAGAATGGTACATAAATAATGAATTATTTTTGCTATTGAAAATTCCTCGAAAACATGCAACAGATCCTTGTAATTCTGCACACAAGACAGATTGTGCAATAATTTAGGTTGTGCAAAAGACATATTCTCTGTTTGTTGTGAAAGGATTTGAAGAATTGGTTCGTTTGCTTGGAGTGCACAGGTGGGTCAGAAGTTGAATGGAATTGATCCCTACTTCACCAAGCTGTCGGAGGCCATGGTGACGTGGATTGACGCGTGGACGGAAATCACTGGTGCCCACAAGAAGGAAGCAGCAGCTGGAGTCAACGGTGCTGCAAAGCCGGCTAACAAGTAGAATGATTAGTACTACTTCTACTGCACAGTTTTACTTCTAGAGCTGTTTACCTAATCATACATCAGTGGTTTCTCTGATGTGCAACCCCATTTTTTTTTTATGAGTACACAATATTATTTCTTTCGCGACTTGAGTTTTCTGTTTTTTGTTACGGTGTTTTCGTCTTGAACTTGTTTGTGGTCGGTCTCGTTTGCTAAATTCTTGGATTCCCTTCGTTTGCATTCGACTCCTTCGTTGGTTGAGTACCGTAGTCGTGTTTTTTTAATGTTACATATTGCAATTCAGGGTTGTTTCTGTTTTATACATTCTTGGGGTTGGTCTCCATCATTGACTCCTGTACTTATTACTGCGTACATTGCATTGCATTTGCTGGTGAAGTCATTAGAGTACGTAGTCGTTTTTGTTTATATAACGTCATGGAATTCAGGGATGTTTGGGAAGTTGTCCATTGACAGATTCATAGGATTTATATGGAATGTGTAATTACAATGTCATTTGAGAAGGTACAATATTTACCAATACGTCTTTATGCATTAGTTATGTCTTAAGTATCCAAATTACATTCTTCAGTGAGTTGGAAACTTCTTGTCCATTGTGCACAAGTAAACATACAAGTGATACAACTTTGACATTGTACTTTAGAACAGAAATTTTGTGCAATAACTGCGTGCCAAGTTACAGCGGTGCACTGTCTCCCTTCTGGACCAGGTGAGCACATGTAAGTAAAGTGATGGAGGCCAATGACTGCCATCACGCGCAGGCCATAATTTGTTGTCATTTCAGGCACTTGCGTGGATGCTTCATTGTGTAATTTAAGATGGGAGGTCCTAAAATGGAGGAGGTTCTAAAACCAATCAAGCTCTGGAGGTACATTTTGCACTCTCCAATGTACAAGAAGTCTACATTTGAGGAGGTGGTTGGTTCATTTGAGGAGGTGGTTGGTTTTAGAGCTCATTGAAATGCACTTCTATGCAACTTCAAAAATTCATAACTAATTCCACAAATCTCCAAAAAATATGAAACCACTTGGGTTAGATGCCAATTCCACTTGTCAAGGAAAATTATTTCAAGCATATTCACCTTGCCAAAATTCAGCTTCAGCCCTTAGATGGGTGCTTTATGGACCTCCTATCTTTTTCCTTTTCGACTTCCATTGAGAGCATCCATTGTCTCCTAAGACTTAAGACTGAGTGGACAGCAACTGGAAAGTTTTCGGAGCTGCCTCGGTGATCAGTTGCCTGCTCTTTGTAGCATATGGAGCTGTTTTTTTATTTTATTTCTAAGGTGGGTCTCCTTGGATCACTTCAATGAGTAAAGATTATAAGCAGTTAATTCTTGCTTTCTGGCCTGAACCTAACCCACTGATTTATCCTATTACTACTTCTGTGTGACATTGAGTTACCAAAGCCACACTTTTGGGAATATAACCATAATGTTGGTATGTTCTACTCACTTTTCTTAAATATTGAGTGACACTAATTTTGCACCCTCAATACACAACATTGACCGTTGATGGATGTGACCCCGAGGACCAAGGTAGTCACCAATTATTGGACCAATATAGGTGTATTCTTTATTTCTACAAAGACCAATGAAGTCAACTATGGGATACACTCAATTGGGTCCCCAACGTCCTTCAAAGGATTAAGGTAGGTACCCCCAAACGCACCATTGAACCCAAAACAGCTATTGTCACTCTATGCACATCTCCCATATTGACAAGATGTACCTCTACTGAAGAAATCATTTTAGAACATCTACCCTCCAAAAAAATATGACCTTTTTCTAACTTCTGCATATGGTATCCAAATGTTGCATTCTTTAGTGCATAGGAACCTTCTTTCCTTTGTCAACAAACAAGAAACTATGAACATTGAACTAGTCTAATAATAGTAACTTGGCACGCAATATGTCTTCATTAGTGTCTACTAATACTTCAATCAAAGTTGGCTGATGTTTCCTAGGTGAGTAAAATCCACACTTTACAAGTCTTCACATAACTTGAAGACGGAGAAAGCAATCTGACACCTTTGATTGCATGATAGTGCTCGATTTGATCCATGAAAAAAACAAAATTGAACTACTAAGGTAGATACCAACCATTGACCTAATACCACTCAAATGTAGTCCCCTTGTTGATTCTAGAGTGAGAATCTATGACTGTGATACATGCCTTAACTTCACTTGATGTGTAAAGGTAAGGCATGTTCTATTGTCATAGATTCTCTTTCTAAAATCTATGAAAACCCTACATTTGAGTGGTATTAGGTCAATCGTTGGAATTGGGTTCACCTACCTAGGAGAGGCACCCAATGGCCCCCTTGTACCCAATGCCATCCGATTGAACACAGAACACAACCATTTCATACTATAAATGTAGGTAGGCAGTACATGGCTTTTGACCTAAAATAATAAGCAATCTATAGTTCCGCTACATTTACTTTCTAAAATGAATGCTTGACCTAGAAAGGGATGGCATTGGGTACAAGGGGACGCCATTGGGTGCATCTCCCTTAGAGCATCCCCACCTGCAATGGCAAAATGTGGGTGGGATTTGGCTTGCAAAATGGGAGGGCATCCATTTTGCAAGTGGGACGCCCCCACCCATGACTTGTTAAGAAGCCAAGGAGGACAATAGCAAAGGCAATAGCAAACTATAGTGGCGACTTTTCATAGGAGGCAATACCCACTCGTGTTGACTTTTCATGCACTTTATTTTGTCTTACACGGTTTGCAAGCCCGTTTGCAAGCCTCTAGAGGTTTTGGAGCCGGCCTCTTAAGAAGTTCATCCGTTTTGCAAGACGGATGGGGCACTTTTGCAAGCTGCCTTGGACAAGTCATCCATTTTGCAAGTCGGGTGGGGATGCTCTTAATACCAAAATGACTTCCAATGACACTTGAGGCTCCAAATTTGAATAATTGTAACAGAATATTCTTGGATGAATCAGTGTATGTACCTTATCCAATCTGTCTGTCTGTTTCAAGCAAAGTTGACAGAACTGTACTGAGTCACTGTACGTATAAGTTCGTCCGTGCAAATTGAACAATTCAACTCTCAAGGCATAAATTGAAGCACGAATTGTACCGCAAAAGTCGGTGGCCTAGCTGCATTATTTTTGTGAGCAACGAACATTTCAAGCATAGCTGCATTGCATTGCATACCGGTATTAATTATTTGTTGTTGATTGCAACTTACACGGGAAACTGGTGCAAAAAGGTGAGCACAGATTGGAATTGAACCTGAGTGGCAGGAATTCCAACATGATCGATGTGAGAATTGAAGCCCCAATCCATGACCGATAAATTCATTTGTGGCCGATTCGATTCGATTCGATTCGATTGATCGATCGATTGTTTCCGCTGGAGATCGATCGACAGGATCGAGTGAGGCTCCGATCGATTGAACTCGATCGATCATTGATTGATTGATTGTGTGCCGAAAGATTGAACTTCCGAGATCATTGATAGTGTGCAACAATTGCAAGCAGCAATGATAGTACTCTTCAACGATGGTGGATGCCGTACTAGAGAGCAGGGGCAGGACATGGCAGGGCATGGCAGATTTTGCCGAATAGCAAGCCCTGCCGCAAGCCCGTAGGGCAAGTCGTAGGGCGAGGTATTTCGCAAAATTCTGTCATGTCCGCTCTTTGACGTTAAGACCAAGGGGGTGTTTTCGGAATCGGCAACACAAGGGTATTCTCATGGCATAATTGGCAAGCCCCTGATTCTGTAAACTAATTGAGCTTAGAATGAGCGAAATACGCCCCCCGGGTCTTAACATAATGTTTTGGGTTCAATCAATGGGTTTTTTTCCGGCGATTTGTCGTCAATTTGCACCAAAATAATTTGCCTTGCACCAAGCCCTTACAACATAAATAGCAAAATCTTGGATGAAATCGCCAAAAAACTACAAGTTAAAAGAACATATTGGATGAAATCGCCAGATTGTTGATGAAAATGTAATTTTGAATATGTGATATGTGCTAATGTGATGTTTTCTATCCAATATGTGGATGAATGTTGAAATTTGTAGGACCACTATAGCATTTGATATCTCCACTCTCACACTTGATGACAAATGAAAAAGAAAAAAAACTTGGGTTCAATGCAAGCAAGGAGGGGATAAAATAGTGTCAGCAACAATTAGGGGAGAAAAAAAGTGAGAAGAAGAAGCATAGTTTCTTGTCATCAAAATGTGGCTTTGGGGCTTGTAATTTTTTTAATTTTATCTTTGTTTTGTTTTTGTTTTTGTTTTTCATTTCCACCTAAATAGTCACTTGCTTTCTTTCAAATGCCATCTTTTCCACTATTTTCTTTATCATTGGAATTATCCTTGAAAGGATGCAGCCCTATTAGCAACTATAGGTGGTCAATCCAAAATTATTAGATGCTTAGATGAAGAGGTGCATTCTTTGTTTCTAAACAATGTCCATAAAAGTCATAAATTGTATGGACTTGTAGTCTTCAACATCCTTATTCAGGTTATAACTTTAAATAAACCTATACATGATTTATTCTAAAATGGCATGGGTCTTCATTATTCAAGAATTTTCTTCAAAGATGCAAAAGTCAAAATTGACCCAAAATAAATAGAAAGTTGTGTTTTTAAGAAATGACCCCAATTATGGTTTGCTTGACTTCAAGCCACAAATAATTTCCATTTTTTATGCCTTGATCCACAAATCCACATGCCTCATGCTTTGGGCTTTTGGAGATAGGTGTTAAAGTAACTTATTATGGGTTCAAAACTTCAATTCCCTATGAATTTAGAGATGAATTATTATTTCAAGAGAAATTGAGCAAAGACCTCATTTTGGTTTTCTTTCATATTTTTTAAGAACCAAACCTGCATGTCTAGTTTAGCTCTAATGTTGGAAAAAAATTTGGTTATCATTATAGGACGGAAAGAGTATATGTGGAACGTGCCTTAGTTGGGAAAGAAAAGTTGAATTGGCCGCTCACCTGCCAGGCCAGGCAAGTGTGGTGGTCCTCTTAGGACAAGTACTGAAGGCATTTTAGTTCATCTAAGAATGTGCCTCTAATCTATGCCACAAATACAAAGGTACATGTCCAATTTGCAGCAAGGTACCTTTGTACATTCCTCGTGGATCTTGATAATAATAATAAAAACTAAACTTGACCTAAACTGAGGTAACGTGGACTATGTATAGGGCAATGCCTAAGGAGGAGGGCATTTTGGGAAATAAAGGGCAAACAAGGAGGACTTAGCCCCAAGTGAGGAGGCCCTTTATTTTCCCAAAACCTCCAACAACAAGAAGCATTGCCCAACTTAAACCATGGAGGGAAATTGAACCATCTTGGATGAAGAAACTAATTTTGGATGAAAAATGTGTGACACGTAATCGGGCGGGCAAGAACATCTGGAACTAACACCCCATTACATTAGAACTAATGTTGTACTGTTTCAATGGGCTCACAGTCCAACTTTGAAAATGTACAATTGTAGTACAACATTAATACTAATACATACAAATAGAATGCCTCACTTGGAAAAACCATTACATTAGTACTAATGTTGTATTACAATAGTACATATTCAAAGTTGGACTGTGAACCCATTAAAACAGTATTGTTTCAATGGGGGGTACTTTCCTGATGTGAAACCCTAAATTGGGCCCCTAATCCGGCTAGAGAATGTGCAGGATATTTCCCTGGCCCGTGGTTTAGGAAACTCAGGAGCACCTCACAAGTCACAACATGCCTGCTGCTTTGCAGGTCATGTGATCATGTCTGCACAGAGAAAAGCAAGTCACCCATGAATTAATTAATGCTTGTATATAAAGCAATTCTGATGGATGCTTCCAGCTACACTGAATAGTGAAATTAGGTTGCCTCTCACTAATTTCTCGACATGCTACACTATATAAATATTTATTGCTAATGTAAAAAAATATCCTACTTTTAAATTACTAACCGGTGTATTTGGAACTCATGAATTTCCATGTGCACAATAGAAGTATTTGTAGAAATATTTTTTGACGTTGATGGTTTTTACAGTCACTTTCTTGGAGGAAGGCAACCTAATTGCAAAGGCAACCTAATTTCACTATTTAGTGTAGAGAATTAACGTCAGGAATGGTGAAGATTACAGGGAGCTAAGAACCAATATTGATTGGTGTCAATCCCAAACATACATAACTGCACTAAATAGGGGTTTTAAAAGAGGGACTAAACAATCAAAAGGGACTTATTGTAGAAATCTCTAGATATTTGAAACATGATCTACAACCCTCAGACACTTGAATAACTCTTATTTGTAGATATTTCATATAGTGTGAAATGTCGATTAATTAGTATGGGTCCCCTCAAAACCCCAAATCAATGTACATCAACAATTATTGTACATCAATAGATATTGAAGTGTCTAGGGATTATAGATTGTGTTTCAAACATCTATAATTTTTCACAATAAGTCCCTTTAATTTTTTGGTCCCCTTAAAATCCCTATTCAATGTACAACAAAGGTAGATATTTACAGAGTGTGAAATGTTGATCTATTAGTATGGGTCCTCTTAATACCCCTATTGAGTGTAATTTAAACTTGTAATTCTTAAATTTTTTTGTGGCATACGATTTATTAGTGATTTAAATCTTACTCCCTCCATTTGGAAATAGTGTATCTAGTCTTAGTAGTCTTCTGGAAAAAAATACTCAAAACTACCATTTCAATAGCAAAGATTTAAAAAAATTGGAAATTGTTTTTTTTCTTTCAAATCTAACCATAGGATCTTACACCTAACTAGTATGAGGATATGTGGAAAAAAGTTCAAAATTTTTGGCGGCATAGATAGCAAGATATCTGCGTTTAAAGTGAAAAAAAAACAAGTTTTGTAGCACGTTGCTGGACAAGATTATATGACTTTGAACCTTTTCAACTTTAAATTTTTACACTATAGAGTTTTGAGCTTCAAATCTTTCTGGTGGAGAATTCAATTGAGAATCCAAGGGGGATAAAAAATTTCAAAAAGAACTTAATTTTTATTCTTTGAAAAATTGTTAAATAGGAGTAGGTACAAGACAAAAGAAAAATCTAAATTATTAATATCTCTAAGGTGGAATTCAAATGCACTAATCTCAATGGTAGGATTGTTCTAGCAAGCAAACTAAACCACGTGGAACATTTTTTTTCTTGAAATTATAAAAATTGCATTCAGAAATGAATCCTACAAGTTATTTTTTCAAGAAGATGCTCCAATTGCCCGAAAAACAAGATTGTCCATAACTTTCTCATAACAAATCCAAATGAAATGAATCAATGATTTCTATGCACACAAAAATATGAACTATGAGAAAAAAATTAAAAAATTAAAAATTCAAATTTTTGAAACCTTTTTATGTTGCCTCCTCTTCCCCTCTTTCCCCGTGTTTACTTGTTTTGGGCATAACTTCTGTTCCCAGGCATCGATTGAGAAAAAAATTATATTCCCACGAAGTTGATAAGTTTTTCTATCATCAAAAAACGTTTCAAAAAATTAGGACAAAAATTGAGACCGTAGGTACATGCCAAAATCTACCTTGTTCCTCAAAGGGACAAATGGTCCTTTAGGGGTTAAAAAAAATGAAAGATATATAGTAGGCAATCAAAGCAAAAACACAAAGCTTCCTATTTTGAACAATATGTCAGGAAAAAACATACTTGCCCTTGTCAATCCTATTCAAACTCACTAATTGAGACCTTGTATCACTAAAATGACTACCCAAAGTATCAATTTAAGATGTAAGGGTATATTCACACTTGATGTTAGGGGTGATGTTTGCAACGTGAATGTGGTCTAGAAGTAGGTCTAAATTCGTTTTGAAGACCCGCAACAACAAGACTCTTTAAAACTAAGTGAGAACATACTATGACTAGAACCTTGGCCAAAGAATGTGAGCTATTTGAAAAGCATGCCGCCACTATCACTCCAAATACACCACTTTGTAGCACCGTAATGTGATTGCATAAAGTGTACGCTTTTGATTACTTTAAGATGCAAAGAAATGCTATCGAAACATCCCGGTGTCAGTGTCTCATACTAATAGATCTCGCAATATGGAGAGTGACATCAACGGGAATTTGTACCTTATCATATAAGGTAGGAGGTCCATGAATGGCCCATCTAAAGGCTGAAGCTGAATTAGGCAAGGTGTAACTGCTTGAAGTAATTTTCAGTAAATTTTCCTTGAAAGACAAGTGGAATTGGCATCTAACCCAAGTCGTTTTATATTTTTTGGAGCTTTGTGGAATTAGTTATGAATTTTTGAAGTTGCAAAAAAGTGCATTTCAATGGGCTTTAAAATGGACCACCTCCTCAAATGTAGACTGTTTGTACATTGGAAAGTGCAAAATGTACCTCCAGAGCATGTTCCATTTTAGAACCCGCTCCATTTCAGACCTTGTACCTTAGTATCTATCAAAAGGCCTTTTCATTTTCCTGTGACAGCTGCAGAGATGCAACGCTGGACTCGTGACTGGGAGGAATCAATCAATGTATTCACCAATTCTGGAGTACACCTCTATGATCTCCCCTAGACAGATTCACCAACACATGACCACTTGATGACGCTGTCAACCCAATTCCATGGCTCGTCAATCATGCTGCAGACGGAGCACACTGCACGTGAATTCTGTTACTTGAGGGTACCCTCGATCTTACCAGCGATCCCAAAGGGAAACTCTCAGAAATTGGCTCTCTCAAGGTGCTAAAAACTTCACAGGTAATCACATATTTTAGTAAGAGTTTGCAAATTTCAGCCAAGTTTGCAAACACTGATGAACACCCTCCTCTTACCGAAAGAGCATCGCACCTTGAATTGTGGTAGGAGTGGCTCTTTCAGTGGCTATGATTCTGCATTCATAACCTGCAGCAACTGCCAATAACTCAACTGTTCGTGTCACCAGGCTCTTCAAACTTGCAATGCTCTTCACGCTGCCTGTTCACCCACCAATTATGCACATGAGCTAGAGCCTTTGGAAATTACAAACCGTGCATTTGGTTTTCAAGCTTGAATTGACAACCACGTCTATATATGATCATAAAATTCGTCTTACAACAAAGATCATTTCCCTAAAATTGGTTCCCTGAAAACACGAAACAGTGTGGATGCAAAATTGTTGCAGACTCCAAATTACTCAGGCTGCGCTAAACAGATCAATGCACGTCCTAGCGCGCATCTCTGCTAAAACCTGTTGAGTCAGCCACAATACCACATTACGCACGGTGGGTTTAATTATCAATAAGCTACTACTCGGTCATTAGATCACAGCATTCAGATGGTCAATTACCAGCAAATTTTGGGGTCAAGCTCTTGAATGTCACAAATAYACATTGAGAAGCTGTTGCAATGAATGAGCGGTAGAGGATCCAAAGACACGACTTACCTCSTCAATTAACGTACTGCTGATTCTCTTGCCCAGGTTGCCCTCTGTGCAAAGGCTGTAATCAGATTGTAAAGCGCCTTTCCATAGAAGGAAACTCCAATCAAAACCTAGGCATAAAAATGCACAAAAATGCACCTAAACTCCTGAAATCACCAAGTCCTGGTGATGCCACAGGCGCAGCTCTTCAGAAAAACTAACTAGCATCCACATTATTGAATTGTAAATACATTGATCAACTTCAGAACCGGGATCACTTTCCAGCAACTGTAACTCCAGGTTAGGGTTTCAGGCAAGGGATTAAGTCGAGAAAATCAAAATCAGATCAACATCAAAGTTACAATTCCACGTACATCTAATGTCGAGAGTCTAGACGCAGCTGCAAGAATCACAGATGAAATTGGATCATTCATGACACAGAGATCTCACAAGCTCGACTCTATCAATGATTTTCAATAGTCAGAGTCAGAGTACATCAAGGAAGGGCTGCCGTTTAAATTAACTGAATCCTCTTCCCAAACCAACGGCATCCTGTTTCATTCCAGAACCTCATAATGTTTACGCTTCACATTTTTCAATTCATTATCTCAATTCCACACTCGGATATAAGCGAGAAAAGCATGATAACACAGAGAGGAATGGAGCAATGTTATCAGTATGGTCCTCGCTTCACATCAAACCCTAAAACTTTGAAACCCTGAACTGAGCTGAACGTAGAGACTGCTTGCAAGTTGTAAATTGCAACAGAGTCTCCAAGGTAGTGAAACCAATCGCCTTCCATTCATGCAAACTTCTTTACTGCTGAAATTCTCAATTTGCTCAAACTTTTGACACTCACAGGTGCTTGAAAGACGCCAAAACCTAAAACAGGGGCTTCCTTAACCCTTGAACGACGCGGGGGTGACCCTGGAAATCATCAATTTCTAAAACCATGGGAATGGTTGGCCTAAAGAAATCCAAAAACAATTGTTGGAAGTCAAAGCATTGTAGAAAATCTTCCCTTTCCACCACAAATTTTGAGGATGGATAGTTGCATTTCTGGCCTACAAAGAAAGATGCTCTCTCATTCATCGACTAGGAAATGGCCTTGACGTTGTTTAGGGGTTAACTGTGGCTTCTCTTACGCAAGGTAACTACGCCTAAAGCCAACACATATCTAAAACCAACACTTACAAATTCTTGCCTAAAATGCACTATGCATGAGAGGCTAGTGTGGTTTTGAAACACTTCATTGTAGCACTTTGAATATTTCATACTATCAAATTTGAGAATAGATACTTTTAAATTTTTTTTGTCAAATCATGTACACTCAATAGGAATTTTAAGGGAACCCATACTAATTAATTGACATTTCACAATATATATTTGATGTACATCAATAGACATTGAAGTGTCTAGGGGTTCCACACCATGCTTCAAACATCTATAGTTTTCCACAATAAGTCCATTTAATTTTTGATCCCCTTAATACCTCTATTTAGTGTAGTAGAAGGATATTTACTTCAAAAAATTCAACAAAAAAATAAATATTATCATTAATACATGGATTTTGATGTGATAAATTAAAACTATGATACTCTGAACGTAAGATAGTATGAATAATCAATAATTGTTTTCAAAAAATTAAATAATATATGTGGTTAAATTATTCAAAATTTGTAAGTATAATGAGTTTGCAACAAACTTGGGTTGATTTGATATGTTCTATAAAAATAGAGCACATCTATAAGTAACTATCAACATACTAAGATAATTAAATTCCTTGGGCATTCAACAAAATCTCCTCCCTAAAAGTTTCTACTTAAATGAAAAATGGCATTCTTTAAAATTCAATATAAGCCATTGATTCCTATTGTCTCTCTTATTTCACATACATGGTTTCTAAATTGCATAAAATATAGTTTTAGCATTTATATTCAGAACATGTAGTTCCAACATCTAATAACTAATATGCAAATACCAACACCATATTCTAACATAGAAATTTGGAAGTATTGGGTGACCATCTTCAATCACATAGTCAATAATTTGCCTAGCTTAATTTCCTATTGGTGCCAAGCCCATCTAAGGGAGCATTAAATTCTTCCCACTATGTTGTCATCCAAAATTTGGGTGCTCGTTTTTGTGAAATTTAACTTCCTCTAAGGAAAAATTCCATTGATTTGTTACCACAAGGAAATGAAGGTCATCTATTAGTGTTTTAATCCTACTACTAGAGGTGGGTAGGCAATCATTCTTCTCAAGAACTCAATCCTTCATAGTCCATGGCAATGGTTTTATTTTACTAGTTTGCTGTCTTTAATACAATGAAGTCTCACCATTGGTTAGGAAAAAAACCAAAAAATTACCAAATACAAAAAGAATATAGATTTAACAACATACACATACAAAGATACAAAGATAAAACTTAAATCTTAAATACAATTATAATTTCATGTGATGTTTGTACATTTTCTCAAAAGTACATTGGCATAAAATGGATTCATAGGTTATAAGGGTTATTCATCCAAGCTACACTTTGGTTCTTGGAATAAAAAATTATGCCCTTCCAAATGTAAAATGTTTAAGCTTGTGTAATAAAAAAAAAAGTGGAAAAACTCAAAATTATTATTTTTAATTTTTTTGGCCTAAYATAGTACATTTATGTCTATATGGAAAGCTTTTATTCACTCCATTTGGATTTGTGATGTAAGGATACATAGAGTCTTGTATTTTGAGCAATCGAGACGTCCTCTTGAAAAAATCACATATGGAATTAGTTTTTTCAACTCGATTTTAATTATTTCTTAAAATATAAGACATTCATAAGAGATGCATTACTTTCTATAGTAATCTCGTAGTTAGGCTTGACATATTTTAATTCTATTTTAGAATTATTAAAGATTTGACTTCTTCGTCTACTTTGTAACTACTTCTTAGTAACAATTCTGTATAAATAAAATTGTTGAATTTTTTTTGGAATCAACCCATCTCAGTTTACACACACTAAAAATAAATGAAAAAAACCCTCTAGGATATCCTCCTCCATTATTCACTCAAAAGAGTAAACAACCTACACATCACACTTTCTTATATTTGCGTTAATTGTACATACTACCTTAAACAACAAGTGMCAATGTGAAGACATGGTTCAAAGGGTCCATATGAGCATCAAATTGGGCCAGAAGAATCATGCCCTTCCATTGTAGCTTGGTGATCCTAAGGCTAGGGCCTTTTTTTTTAGTAGAAAGACCTTCGACACCAAGCACTAACATTTGAATTTGGTGATCTAAACTTCCGCTTTGAATTGACTTATTCATCTCATTAATATGTATGACACTAATTTACTAAGAATAACACTACACTAAAAATTGTATTTAGAATCACCTRCACCAATTCATTTTAAATTGCTAAAATTGTTACTTGTGATGAATATTTTCAGCATCTATATTACAAAGATCCTCCTCTTTGAATAGTATTGATATCTATGCTCTTAGTAAAAATACTCATCTTCTGTAATAATCTACTGTAGATAGCCTTGAGTAAGTAATTAGCATTGGTGACACTTAATACAATTTTAATTGTACTCAGATGAGTACTCGACAAAAACTTATCATATTATACAAATTTTTATAGAATACTAATTTATAAGTGACACTAATTTTGAGCCCTCACCATTGTTGTGACACTCCCAAAAGCTAGTAACGTCACTTACGTAATCATTCTGGTGGAGTGGTAGTTGGTCATCCCATTTGCAAGTTTACAAATTCAAGAAATATGTACCACATGAGTACATGCTAGGCCACTATGAATTCGATTGCATGCTCAGTAAATAGGAGKCTGGGTAATTCATTCCCACCTACCCTTTCCCAACTTATTACTTCTCAGCTGTTCTCACCTGCTCTGTAATGGACGTTGATTCCATTGAGCACAAGGCTCAAGRCAAGCTAGGATTTTAATTTAATTATTTATTTATAGAAAAAGGAACATCATTTCTAATTTTTGAAATGATAAAATCATTTATTTGAATTTTCACACATCGGCATAAATGGGTAAAACAATTATAATTCAAAATGATAGCTTTTCAAGTATTCAACTCTCAAAGGTCTAACTTAATTAATTATTAAAATAATGTAATTGTGGGTGAAGGGACAGTCAAGTTATCCGAAGCAATAGTATTGGCTCCACTTGTGTGCCTCCATTTCATGACTTTAGTTGTCTGACATCACTATACTATTGAGTCCAAGCTCATGTTATGTCTTCATTTCATGACTTTAGTCAATTCTTCATTTCATGGTTTTATTCATCATGGCTTTATAATATTTCATTGCATTAGTCATGTGCCTCAAAAATTTCATGGCCAAGTCATGTCCATTTGTCTCTTCACACCTAGTGCACATTCTATTTGTCAATACATAAACCACCCCCAAAAAATCACCCATTCATTTCATGAGAAATTTCTACTGCGCATTCAATAGTAATGCCCGATTACGCGTGCAAACCTGCGCAATTGAGCATTATGGATTCTTCATCCAACTTTGTTTTTTCATCCCAAGTGTTTCATCCAACTTTGATTTTCTTGCTTGTGATTTACGTTGGGCAATGTCCCTTGTTGTCGGGCATTTTGTGATATAAGTGCCTCCTTGTCGGTCATTTTGCTAAACGAGTTTTGACCTAAAGGCTCGCCTAAAGGTCATCACTAACTAGAGTAAGCAAAAATATACCAAATTTGAAAAAGAACTTGGACATTAGAGGGTTAAATCTTATTTTGAATTCTTTTGTATAATCAAATTTGTAGTGAATTTGTACTACGATGATGATTTTGAGAAACCTAAGGAATAACCTAAATCTTGGTCCTGGCTGGCATGAGTTTTACTTTTCCTGAAGCTGCCATGATAAAACWTACAATCCCCGTACCCGCWCAGTGTAGTGGGCACGTTGAAGGAATGGGCTGTATCTTATACAGCTCATCCTTTGCAAGATCATGCTCCACATACACTATTATAATATTGATTTGTCCTATAAAATTATATCTCGGTACAAAATTAGTGTCACTGCAATCATTTCAGGTTTATTTTATTGTATTTTTGACTTTGGTGCAATTCAATACTATTTGGTTTAGTATACTAATTTAATAATTTGCAAATAGAGTGACTTTTGAAGGGATCACTAATCTTCCACTCTGAGAGCCCCTTTACACTTCAAGGCCAAGCCAATTTTCTATGTTAGAGGCCAAGAATCCTCACTTGTGATTGGATAAAAGGTTGAAATTAGCACCAACCTCTTTACACCTAGAAGCCAGGCTAATTTGGTAGTTTCAATATTTTATTCCAAAAAGACATGATGTGACATGGCCTTAGCTTGCTGAATTGGGTGCATCTAAAATGGGAGGCCAATTCTTGGCCTAGGTGCAAATGTCAAATTTCAATTAAAAGAATTATCTCATAAACTACTATTTTGTTCAACAAATCTGATTTGTTGAATTTTGTGCAATTGGCCTTAAGGGGAAATGGCTTGGCCTCTAGGTGTAAAGTTGCCATGAAATTTCAACCTTCTCTCCCTTTTTCCTAAGTTTTTTTGCATCCGCCCGGCTTCTTGGCCTCAAGGCCTTTACATATGGGAGAATTGGCCATATTATAATCTAATTTTTATGTGTAGTTGAGGCTGGCCTTTAGCTCAAAATGGGCTGAAATTTTTTGCAATTGGCTTGGAGAGAAATTGGCTTGGCCTCTAGGTGTAAAGCGGCCGTCATGATGTTAAATGGTGAGAGTTTATCTTATTAGTGAGGGTGCAAGAAGAGTGACCTTTGTAAGAGTATAGTTAGTTAGGTAGTTAGGTAGTTACTACAGAAAAAGGAGGAATTAGTGTATGATAATTAAAGGAATATTTAGCTTAATTTACAATAGTATAATTATATTGATAAATTAACAACACACACGTGAATAGGATAAATTAGGTTGGATGTGATACAAGAACATCATAACCTTATAATATGAGAGGAGTCCAAATGTGACTTTTGAATGACCAAAAAAGCTTGTAGGAGGATGTAAAATGGCATGTTTTTATCAAGATTTGTCAAGGGTAGAGAAGATTTGTCTTTTCGTAGCATAAACAAGAAGGGTCTTATAGTTATGTCCACAAATTTATCACAAATGAGGAAGTGCTGTGTGCCACAAATTAAACACAAATAAAGTCTTTCTAGAGAATATTTTGGCAATTTTTGACTCCTTGCCTTTGATTTCAATTTGATCACTTGAAAATTTCAATCCAACTAATAAAATAAAGCTTATTCAACGAAGTTTCTACTTGACTTTGAAAATTAAAAATTAAAAATTCCTCAAATTGAACATTTTATCGCTTATTGATCATTGGGTTTGCTATCATAGTCTACATATCTTTCTATTTATAGTTTTACATGAAAAATTTGTTTACATTGTAATTTTCTTCAATACAATATATGCCTTTGGAGAAATTTTCAGATTTATTGAGCTTATTTTGAATTAGAGATGAATTTTCTTCATTCTTTCTTCAAAAAATCATGGTTATATTATCTTCAATAAATTAAAAAAATTTAATACTCATATAAGACATGTGTTTCATCTCTAAAAAATAAAATAAAATAATTCTCAATCAAACTTACTTGGAAAGGCTGATTGCAAGAAACACTTGTACTATTTTCTATCTAGTGAGTTCTAGATTGGCCTAAAGTGAGCACCATTTGCAATGAATTTTTGAATAATGAAAAATGATTTCGGTGGATTTTATTTATGAATAGGCATCCACATAAAGTTGTTGCAAATGGGCAATTTTTATTTTTATTTTTGAAAACTTTATCCTATTTTTTACTAATTAAAATATCAAAATATGTATTTTCTTGAGACTTGGCACTTTTCAAGTTCTCCTACTTGGAGAATTTTTCTACATTTTTCCCTCCTAGGGTATCTTCTTCTCAAAGGTATACATTAGTCATATTTTTTTTTAAATTTAAAAATTAATTTTTAAATTTTAAAGTACTCCCAAAAAATTCAGCCAAATGCAACAAAATCGACAGGTGTTTCTTGCAATCACCCCAAAGTGGAGGTAAAAAAGAAAAATAAATTGAGGTAGATTTCATGGTCATACGCTCTTTGTCTACGGAGTTAAATAAGTAAATTAAAATAATTATTTGGATGAATGAATAATGGAGTGCTAAGTTCAGTTAGTATATCAAATCAGCACTCGACCTCCAAGCTCAATTGGGGATTTGGGGATAACCACGAGATGTTAGAACAAAGCGGATATACGGTCCACTGATTTATTGTCATTTGTGAGGGTATGAAATTTCCATCACTTATAAAATTAGCATCACTACAAAAAAATTGGTGAAGATTAGTATAATACAAGAATAATTTAAAGTGCACTTATTTGCTTGTACGGAGAGAGATGTAAGTTTAATAAAGAAAGCATCCTCCCCAATTTGAAAATAAATAAATGAATTTGCCCAAAATGAATGTTGAGCCCAAGCACCTCATTTACCATGTTACTACCCTATGCATAGAGCTTTCAAATTGCCTCTAGGTCTTTTACTTTCTAGTGCCAGATTGTATTAGAAAAAGAAAAGGGGAATGATTAAAAAGAGGCAAGAAAACATAAAGTTTTTTTTTCCAAAAACTTGGTTGAAATCGCCAAATTGTGCACAAAAATAGAATCATAGAAATGTCATATTTGCTAATGTGATATTTTTCCATCCAATGTGTGGATGAATATTGAAATTTAGAGTACCACAATAACATTGTATATCGGTACTTTGGCATGTCATAAAAAAAATGAAAAGAAAACCCTGATTGCCTCCATTCTCGAAGCACAAAGAGCTCTGGCTCGTAATGAACAGAACGGATCCCTATAAAAAAAACACCGAAAGCCTTCAATTCCATACAAAGAAGTTCAAGTACGAAGAAGAAAGGTTTGCTGGCAATGCAAGAGCGGGGCGCTCATTGCCGAAGACGTCGCTGTCGACCAGTCATTCTCGCACCCCGCCCATTTTCCAATTGCTGCGCGGGGTGTCCCACATTTGAATTCCATTCTTTGGAGGGAAGATCGATTAAGCTCCTTCTTCAAGGATACACTATGACGTGCTCCTCGCAGATTGAACGTTATTTCTCAAATTGCAGTAAAATGTCAAGGCTGCATGTCCAGATCGAGTCTATCTCGGATCCGAGCATATATTTCTGCATTTCTTGCTTTGTCGGAAGAGGCTGATCAATTAGGCTTTCCATTTTCATTCTCAATTTTTTTAGTTCTTGATTTTTGATTTCAATTTTGTTATTTCTGTTTTTGTTTTGTTTTTTGGATTTGGGGACTGGTAGCTGCAATAATGTGACCGGTGAGGCTAAGCTCGACAGTACAATTTCCAGCGCAGGCTAAGCGAGCTCCAAGAAATGTGTCTTGCACTTTTAATTTCGGCAAGTAGAGTACAGGATTTATCAAACTGAGCAATATATGAGGCAGTGGTGATACTTGAGTGTCAGCCTGGTTGGATCGGAAGTGCCAGTCATGTTGTTAATTAATACATTCAGCTTTCTTTAATTTCGATGGTGCGTTTGCTTCTATACATTTTGCTTACCAGAGGACGAAATTCAATTTGTGCTGAGACTTGTGGATTTCATTCTCGCTTTTTMGCCGCACGGCGATGTTAGGATGTCATGTTTTCGTGTTCGAATGGACTAAGGAATACATGTTTTCTTCATATTGAGTTGCAGAAATGGGTCGGAGCCGTTGGTTTAAATAATAAACTCCACCGGTGAAGAAAGGGAAGTTGAAGYTGCGCTCTGCGGAGTGTGCAGGCGTGGTGGTTGGGAGGCTTGTGGAAAGAGATCRAGAGTCGATCGTTGCCAAAGTGTGTTTTCAGCACATTTGTTTTGGCTGACGGAGGATTAAGAAATTAATTGAGGCGGGATTTGGCTGCTCGCTGGCGGCGGAAAAGTGTACAACGTCGTCATGTACATGTCTCTTGAAGAGCGCACACGATCRGAGGCTTTGAAATTCTGGTCTATGAGTTCCATGAGTTCTGAGATACTTTATCTATGACGTTGCCGCTGGTGCGGATGCAGCTGAGACTTGATTATTGCGGACTGAAGAATTCCCGTGTGCTCACCATGATTGAAGCCGTTGGAATTTCGCGAATCTCGCTCTTTGCGAATGGAGTGATATGGTGGTATGCTCTCCTTATGCAACTGCCCAATGTTTCAGCAACGGTGGTGTTGCACACGAAGAGTATTACTCCTGTTGTAGATCACGTGAGTCATGCGTTTTCCGAAGTCTCGGAAATAAATTCGACTACGCAGGCGCAGTTTGTGCCGATGTTTGGTGCACCTGGCGATATTGACAGCTCTCACGACAATGGAAATACGATACGGTTGCGCTTGGAAAGCCACTCAGGTATAACTATGATGGCCARTATCGAGGTTATTGCGGAAAATTATTATGTTGCTCAGCAATRTCATGTCAGTTGAGACCCCTACGGCAAGAACGAGGGRGGACTTTTCGTGAGGTTGAGCCAGCAGTAGCTAATCAGAAAATCATGCACACGAAACCTAGGTCTCGTTGTAGAGACGAGTACCTACCGTTTCATCGGCCAGGAACACATGAAGCGCCAAGAACAATATCTTTCTTTAATTGCTTCTTACTTGCACCGAAGAACTTTTCCGTTCCAAAATTTTAAGTTCAATTTTTATGCAGGCTCTGGGATAATGTCACAGAACTCCGTGTTCCGTGGATTTTTCAATGCGGCTATCAAGCTACCTTCCGGCGTCGGCGGCAACTCTGCTGGCATCGTTTCAGCCTTCTATGTAAGTCATTGTAACCTGATTCTGTGAAGATCATTGTTGAATTCACCAGGTCGATCTACTGGTACCCCTATGAGACAATGCTTGTAGGGGATTCCGAGGTGGACATTCAAGTAACAGATCGACCTTAAATACATTATTATAAGACAATTGTTCAGGAGATAGAAGCACAACAGAATCAGTCTTAAACTCTTAATTATGGAATTAGCTGGTAGTTACACAAGTCTAAGTTGTGAAGCTATTTCTTGGTCGTCAAGGTATCTAGTCTGTTGCCAATGGTTAGTTGTTGATCACTTACTGTGGTTGGTTACCAACAGCTGSTATAATGTCCATTTGCCTAACAGTTGGTTCTTGATAAAATAGGCTCTGCTTGTTTAGATGGGCCCATCTTGAATATTGAATACGATRAAATTCAATTTCTTATTATTTCAGGCTTCAAATGGAGGGTATTATCCCCACAATCATGACGAGATCGACATGGAGTTTCTAGGAGTTCTTCCGGGGCAGCCATATGTTGTCCAGACTAATATATACGCAGACGGCAGCACTGGCACAGGTCGAGAGGAGCGCTTCCATCTCTGGTTTGATCCCACAGTCGACTTCCACAATTATAGTATTCTGTGGACTTACCACCACATTGTGTAAGTATCATTCTACCACAATGCAAAGTTGAACACTATGTTAGCAAATGCTGCAGCCTTCTCTCCCTTCCGAAGGTCAGACAGGTGATTTATGTGAACGTAGCCCTTGTTGCCCGAGTTCTAGGCTCAATCAACTATCACTATTGAAACTCATGTACTCCATATTTGGGAATTCGCAGATTCTTCGTTGACGATATCCCAATCCGAAGATACGTAAATCGACCGGAGCTGGGGACCCAGTATCCCGCGAAGCCTATGAACGCGTACGCAACTATTTGGGATGGTTCTACATGGGCCACAGAGGGCGGACAGTATCATGTTAACTATACTCAGGGCCCATTCGACGCAATGTTTAAAAATTTCAAATTGGAAGGGTGTGTCTGGAACCCGACAGCACAAGTCACGCCACCTGAATGCGCGTTGCCGACAAACAAAGCTTGGTTTAACGATAACGATATGCAGGAGATGTCYGGCAAGCAGTTGATTGCCTTGCAGTGGGCCCGTTCAAATTACATGTGGTATAGTTACTGCGATGATCTACAGCGGTACCCAGAACAATCTCCACCAGAGTGTCCTCAAAAATTTGGTTGGTAACCCTGCACTTGAGCTGTGTTATTGATTCGAACTTAAATGAATTTCTTGAGTTTTTGGAGAATTTAATATAGCTCAGGAATTTTTCCATACAAAGGTAACAGCACCTAGAATCGACCGTATAAGCAATTGAGCATGTTGTTGGATCTAGTTTGAAGACTGAAGGGAATTGTCTTTAGCATGTATTTTTTGGACACCATAGTAATTTGGGTTGCAGTATATATTGTATAAGGAGAGTCCATCTCCCGCGTCTAGTACTTATGAAACTCAAAAGCCATGTTTTTAGATTTTTGCCCTGTTCGAAAATTAAAGCTGGAGGTTCACGGCCACATCACTACTAACATCCTGTGGGTCTGGTAACTGCGTCAGGAAATTTGAACAGCATAGTCACMAGCGGGACACCGCCATCAGCAAGGAAAGGGCCCTGGCGGAAGACACATAAGTCCCCGCATAAGTCCAAACCTGTCACAAGACCGAAGCCAACAACCCTTCCTTCTGTCCCGAGGCACAAGCACAAGAGGAGCGCGCCAACAGAGTTCGAAGCTTCCCACTATCTCCCATTTTCTCTATGGAAGACGAATGTTGAAGTGAAATTGCTGAAGGAAGAAGACGTAGAACACTGAATCAAATCAAATAATATTAACCTAAGTCGTCAGAGTCATAGATTCCTTCAGTTCCRATGCACAAAATCCCCTTCAGTTGTTCAAAGTGGGGTAATTGCCCTACGTCCAAGATAACTAAATTGAGATGAGATTTTCGTTGATTGCTCACTCAGGATAACGCAAAGGCTTCGGATCTGGATTGCATCCTCGATCGAAGGTAGATACAAGCTCCTGATTCTGCAGGTTCTTGGCTTAAGCACARTAGTGGGTATTCGCTTCAGTCATAATTTCCTGACTGTTGGATARCAGGAAACCATCAAGTGTACCTYTWATTTCAAACAAATAATCTCCTCATGTACTGCAGAATCACCAATAGACTAAAGCTCTGGATAATTGTCTGCAGCAACTCTAWAAGTTGAACTGTTTCTCTGTCCTGTGGCGATGAAATTTAATATATAACGGTGTCTCTGGTGTGTATGTTTTATTGCAATCTGCTTCGATTCTCAGATGACCTTACGAGTGCACTCAGTGCTTCAGAYTTTTGTAAGTTTGATCATCCTTATTTCACTCTATCGAGTAGATGTTAATTCCATATGGATACGTCCGGAATTGTCCTCAACTTTCTCAAGTTAATTGATCTTTCGATAGCGAGGGATAATTGGCCTTTAATTTCCTCAACTTGATGTCGATCTCACTAGAATGAGCCCTTTTTCAACACACAATGCTGAAACTCTGTATAATTGGAGATCCATTCCACTAATATTAAAATTCCATTTTGCTTTTGCTTAACCCCTAAAGAGTCTTGGCATTGGCATCCACTGAATGGATTATGAAGACATTCAAAAGCTTAAATTGGGAGCTATCTGATGAAGTGTATCCAACTATGTTGATAAAGCCTATTCTTCAGCAACATGAATGGCATGTTTACTTGGAGCTTCTTGTTTTTTGTACAATGTTTTGAATCAATTTATGCAAATATGGAAAGAAAAGGAAAACTTGAAAAAAGACTGAAGATCTTATATCTAGATTCTTCTCAAGCCATAATTTATTTAGCCTAAGAAGCTCCAAATCTAACTTCCCCCCATTCCAAGAACTTTGGGGTAAAATTSACTGTAAGGTAATATGTTAACACCCATTTTTTTTATTGAGGTAAACAACCAAATGATCACATTCCAAGATAATTCAGTGCATTCTTTGTTTCTAAAGTTTCCTCATCTTTCACAAGACATTTCCAATCCTTGGTGACCTTTCTAGCTTACCCTAAACTCCCAAATCGTTTCTTGAAATAATTGCACACATTATTATTACTATTTTGGTACAATTTTGTTATGCACTTCATCTTTTATCATGTAGGAAGGCAATTTTTTAAAGAATTAACCCATAAAGGATAGATTGTTGACTATGGAATCATCTATTTCGGTACTATATGAATCATTAGTTTAAAAAATTTATCATAGATTTACTACAAAGCATTCATTAGAAGTCAAAGTACTACAAAAGACCTTTCCTTTTCACACAAAATTCCACAAGTTAATAGTTGCACTTTTGTTCTACATAGAAGGATTGTTTGTCGTTCACTCGCTGAAAAATGACTACGGCATCTTTTAAGCAGTAAACATCACTTTGAATGCATGAGAATCCATTTAGGCAAAGCATGGCCCTAAAGACCTTCACATCAAAACTCATATAGACTTCAAAACCATTAAGGATCAAGCATTTCAATACATAAGATTGGAGCATCTAATGGCATTGATGAATCTAACGTCATCAATTTCTACATATGCTGGTCATTTGAAAACTTAAATATAGGTAGATCATAGATAGTTTATTTTATTTGACCTAAATGACAAGCCATCGGTAGTCTTCCTACTTTTTATGTTCTAAAATCAATGCCTTCCATTGAATTCAATGTACATTGCTGCCATTGGGTGCTCCTATCTTATGCAAGGGAAGAATGCTTTCATTTTCATAAAGGAAACATGCCAAACAGAGATTGGAAAGGGGAACACCCAAATGTGGTCTAAACTTATGTGATTTATATGAATTTCTTAAGTGGAATACCAGTCATCTAAAGACGGGTAATCTTTTCATATTGCAAGGATTCTGGAATCACCTTGAGTTCCTCTGCAGGTCAGCTCCTATTTCTCATATTTAAGTACTTGTAAAACACATCKAACAAGATTAACAGCAAACACAAAAGCACCCATGCAAGAATTGCGAAGCCTACATCCATTCCACTAGCGCAAATGACCAAAAAAACCGTTCCCAATTCAGTTGCAAATACTGTGTTGAATACACAGCCTCAGTAACATCAAACTCCTTTCTAAAAAAAACTCAGGAACCACATCTGCACAAATTGTGGCCGGTCACCATTAGAAACCAGAACTATACAAAGTTAGAGCTTGCCCAATGGTTAGGAAGCCCCTCTTCAGTAGGAGGTGCACAAATCGTTCCCTTTTTTTTAAGTGTACCTCCTTGATCAATGCCAATGCCAGACAAAGATACTACACTCAATGTTTTTCCATGACAGCCATAGATGTTACACTCAAAATGTCTCACGTTTCTAGAGCAGGAGGGAGGGAGGGGCAGGCAGTTTTAGCACCTTCTTGCTTGCTTACTACTTAGGTTGCCTTATTGGCATTCCATGTGGAGTAGAGCCAGGGAAGCTGCGTCAACTGCATGCCCAAATAGAATGTCCACACAACCGTAAGCGCCCGGATGATGAAAGCCAAAGGAGCTCCCCCGCCCATGACTGTGACAAGCTCCGTGGCCCTTGCTAGTTGCTTGTATCTGTACACTGTGTACACGATGGGMACCAGAGGGTAGGCTGGCACCCTGTCGTTGCTTAGCAGCCTCTCATATGCCACCTGCAATCCATCGCCACATAAAAAAACCCATGAACATTCTTTCTCTTCGCAAATTACTAATCATAACCATTAGAACCCACAAAACATCTTAACGTTTCTGCACTTTGAAAGCCCATGAGACCCTCATGTATGGGGCTTCTCAAGTCAAATGTAGTGCCACATTATGACAATTTCAGATACTAAAGCCCTATTTCAGATATTTTCGGATACAGAATTTTACTATCCGTCCATCGGAGTTTTCGACTCACAGAAAATGATTAAAAATATATACTTTAACTACTGGAGTTGTCTAATCACAAAATTGAGCAATATCGAGTGAGATCACCGGATTTGAAAAACGCAGCTATTTATATTCTTGTCTGGGGTTTTGTCCAGTTATGCAGAAGGTTGTTCATTCTTAGCGCGTCAAATGCGTGTTTCATTGTATGCTATTCAAAACAGTCTCATGATCTTGGATGCATATTGTGGCTTGAAATTAATCAGGATACCTGGAAACAAGTGCAAAGTTCGACAGGGTTTGAAAGCTGGAGCTAGCGGGAATTTGAAAAAGCATAGTTACCTGGACAAAGATCAACGCCAAGTAGGAACCAAAAGCAGGCAATCCCACAGCTAATTTCCCAATGAAAAGAGACACCACCACGCCCAGCACACCAATGGCCACACCAGCGTACGCCACCAGCTTGGTGAGCAGGGGCTCGCCCTTGGGATACCCGGTGTACTCCCACGGCCCAATCCAGGGTGGAGATCCCCCAGCAATGGTCTGGTGGTGTCCCGCTTTGTCCGCCAACACGAAGAACAGATCGGCCGCCAGCACGAACACGATGTCCACCAAAAACGTGCTCACCAGCCCTGCGAAGTAATTCCTTTGCAGCAACTGAGCCAAGTTGACAAGCACCGAGGGAAGGAACGCAGCCACAGTGGCTAACACAGGCCCTGCCAGCCAGAAGTACCCCGATTTCTGCTCCAAGTACTCGTTCACCTTCTCTCGCAAGCCCTTGACGTCCGTGGCCAGGGTTCGTTTCCGTGCTTTGCCGCTGTCAGGGCTGCCATTTGCACTGTCTGCAACAATWGTCAAGGTCCTGGAGCGCAGCATCTTCTCAGGCCTGGGCACGGCAGCTCTGAGAGGGTTGAACTGGATTGTGCTCCAGCTCGGTAACGCTCTTTGCCAAGACGTGGTGAGACTTGAATGACGACCCACATTGTGTGCGAATGCACAGCCTTGAGGCCGGGCTAGCTCCGGCAAYTTCGTTTGAGAATCTGTAATCAMRGACCATTTCACATTAGGRTCACGAAGGTGASGAAACACTRAYATTGCTTAWAAGGGAACTCACAGACTATTTCACAKTAGTATTAYGATGGTGAGCRAACACTACATTGGTTTAAAGGRTACTCACAGACCATTTCACATTRGRATCACGAAGTGAGGAATCACCTATYCGTYAAAATTGTACAAAGTCATACAGGTACAAAGTGCGAAGTCAACATTTTTGCCTTTGTGAACCCCATTCCACTTATACAACCTTAGGGTAAGTACAGCTTGCGAGAGTGCATAGAAAAGTCTCCCCCTCGGTCCCTTCCTCAGCTAATCTTCGATCATGTTTGTAGCATTCTCTTGCAAAGAATTTACAGTTCCTCCCATTACATTGAATCACAGCAGAAGGAATCGTCCAATACATTGAGTGAAATAACAGTTCAATCTCAAGAGAGTTCGGCTCTAATACGCAATGTGATACCTCCAGTGCGCTTTAGTGAGTGATCTTCCAAAGAAAGCAAAAAACTACATATTGATTACAATGCTAACAGCGACGGAAGTAGTATTCTCTATGTTGTGATTGAGCGAGCTTAATATTCTGTGTCAACACAATCTAAGAACCCTAAAATTAATTCAACCAATATAACCAATTCGTAGTTCCTTACACTTGGTTAACATTCAAAGATCCCTATGTAACTCAAAAAGATACATTACAGAGAAAACGCAATCAGTGGCACCTTGTCCAAACCTTCAGCTCGTCGAAAAACAAAACCTCGAAACGACGACAGAGAGACAGAGAGACAGAGAGAGAGAGAGAGCTCACCATTGTAAGTAGAAGAAGGAACAGGGCGACTCAGTAGAGATTGCACYCCCATAGCCATAAAATAAAACTTCAATGCTTCAAATAAGACAGAGTCAACACTTCTTCGAAAATAATGCCGACCATGCAATTCTTTACAACCTCCGTCAAATCTCCCTGCAGTCGCGTGCAAGAGACGAAACCCACTTGTGGGATTTTCTCGAAATTCGGCACAAAATGCAAAATGCAACAGTAAGTACTGCCGAAATTGTTGAAGGCTTCGGTGGAGACGGAATTGGAGGTCTGCAATGCAGGGACAGAATGGGAGCTTGTGTTGAGAAGGGCTGAGTTGTGGGGTTAGCCACGTGGAATATTCCACCTGGCCAAGGGGTCACAGCCAGACACGTGTTATCTCCAGGACACGTGTCGTGTTGACACTGCGTGGGTCGATATCCTTACATGCACTACAGTAAATAATTAAGTTACTGGCGTTTTCTACTGACTTCTAGTTTTGAATCATTTTGTAGCGTAAAGTTTTTTCATTTGAGTAGATTTAGAAAGCAAATTTTAGCTCCAAATATGTTTTGGAGAAAATTTCAGCATCCATTTTCAACACTAAAACATTATGATCTTGCAATCTATGTGGCCAAATGACTTCAAATTTTGTACATGTCATCTACAACATATACACTACAAGATTGTACGGTTGAGATTTGTATAATTGGAAGACATTTGAATCCATAAAGCTTCAAAAGCAATGATGTTTGTGAACCCAAAAAATTGAATGTCACTTTGGGGTTAATGCCCCGTGTTTTACCCGGAGAAAGCACTAAAATTTTTTATTTGCTTCATATGAGAAAATTTGCAAATTTAAAATTCACTAGTGTGCCCTGTGCCGTTGCCATGTGCAAATAAAATTAAAGTAGAAGTAATTTTCTAATTTTATAAAACCAAAAATAACTCAAAAATCAATAACTTTCACCCCGTAGGTTAGGACGGCAGGAAACGAAGCCCGTGCACCCCTCCTCACCAAGAGCTTTTTGACGATACCAAGCACACCACCGGGGGACGCACGGTCCTAGAGATCTCAATGTAACAAAACAAAACAAAACAAACAAACAAATTAATTTAAAGGATAGATATTTGTAATTAGGGGTCTCAAACTTATTGAGAAAGGTTTAAAACCTAATTCAACCCTAACATTAGAAAAACTTTGAATCCTACAAGGGGCTGCTCCAACACCCCGTGGTGACAATACGAAAAAAATTTAAATTTAAATTTAAATTTAAAAAAAAAAAAAAGTCTTTTAATTTTTAAATTAAATTTTAAAAATAAAGTTTAAAAAAAAAAGGTTAAGATGACGTGGCGCTGACGTGGTCGTACTAGTGCCACGTCAAAGTTAATTTCTTAAAAATAATTTTTTTTTCTCTAATTGCACTAGAACTCGCGGCTCCTTCCAGGGTTCAAATTTTTTGTAATGACGCCCCAGGGACTAAAAGTGTCCTCACAGTCTAAAAGTCTTATTCAAAGTGTTGTAACTTTTGCATCCAATGTCCGAATTCAATAAAACTTGTTGGAAAATTTGCGCTCTTTCTTCTAGTTTATGCAATTATATTTTCAGGTCAATCCCAGATGTAAAAATGTATTAAGAGCCGATCAAAGTTCATAGGTTCAATTTGAATTCACCAAACATCATTTGATGGCTGCAACCTCGAGGGCTTGTATCTCCTTCATCAAATGATTTTTTTCAATATAATTTGTTGGGTTATGTTACCCTTGAAGTCTACTTATTGTAGTAAAAGTTTTACGTCAATCCAAGATATTTTGAATGTTTGGGAGCAATTCGAAGGTCAAAATCCAAACATTTTGGATTATAGTGAACTTTGGAGGCTTATATCTTCTTCATAGAATATTTTTTTTCCAATAATTTTTGTTGTAAAAGTTGTGCATACTAGTCTAGTTTGTATGTCTAAAATTTCATATCAATATAAGCAGGTATGAATAGTTGAGAAGCATTTTAGCAGAAGGAGGTTCTTCCATAGTTGTATTTTTTGCAACTACTTTTTGACATTTCAAATCCATTTTGCAAACACAATGAGTCAAGTGAATGATATTTTCTTTTGTTGAAAATGCTCTTATCAGATCATTGGGAACTAACGCCCGAGTACATTAGTACTAATGTTGTATTGTTTCAATGGGCTCACAATCCAACTTTGGAAATGTACAGTTGTAGTACAGCATCTGTACTAATACATACAAATAGAATGCCTCCCTTGGAAAAACCATTACATTAGCACTAATGTTGTTTTACAACAATACATTTTCAAAGTTGGACTATAAACCCATTAAAACAGTATTGTTTCAATGGGGGGGGGAAAGTCATCAAGAAAGTACCCCCCCATTGAAACAATACTGTTTTAATGGGTTCACAGTCCAACTTTGAAAATGTATTGTTGTAAAACAACATTAGTACTAATGTAATGGTTTTTCCAAGGGAGACATTCTATTTGTATGTATTAGTACTGATGCTGTACTACAACTGTACATTTTCAAAGTTGGACAGTGAGCCCATTGAAACAGTACAACATTAGTACTATTGTAATGGTGGTGTTAGTTCCCGATGGGCCCCTTGTATTAACCTCATCCATTTATCATCCGTCCTGGCTAATGTAACGTTAATCAAGCTAGTTAGTAAGTAGCTGAAGTATGTTAATAACTGCCACTCACAACTATTGTACATATTGTAAATCAATGTTGGGGCTGGCTGGTGCAGCCACTTTTCAGTGCATAGTGCATAGTGACAGTTTGGTGCGCCCAACTCGAAAAATTCAGATTTCAACTAAAAACTCAAAATATTCAGATTTTAACAAACAACTTAGAAAATTCAGATTTTTATGAAAAACTCAAAACATTTAAATTTTAACAAGCAACTCAGAAAATTCAAATTTTTACAAACTCTCCAAAAATTCAGATTTCGAGAATGTCTCAAAAAATTCAGATTTGAGATGAAATTTCATGATAGAAAGTCTTCAAAATTTCAGATTTCGAACAAACAAGAAGTTTGAACATTGAGTGAATGACTATGCTTATGAGAGAAGGGAAAAGGCAAAAAATGAGTGTCCATCTGCATCACAAAAAATGCACAAAGTTCTCCAACCCCAAGACTTAGTCAAAATTAGTTCGTATGTAGAAAGTTCTCTAAGCCAAAAACTACATTGTGAGATCATTGGCAACATCACGATCTCCGTACACCACTGGAATAAACATGGCAGGGCATCTTGTTGTAAGCGACTGTTGTGGATCTTTTTCTAGCTTGTCATCGTGGGGAAGTAGATTGTCTTGAGATGCATCAAGAACAATCATTGGTTCATGCACCGGTGGTATATGTATGTCACCTACAAGGAAAAAACACGAAACAAAAAAAAACATTAACAAAGATGAAGATAAAGTATTAGAAATATGAAAACAAGAGAAAAGGCAGAGAAAGAAGATACCTGTAATATCGTACTCATGAGGTGCACCTTCACGTGCGTCATCAAGCTCTGCAGCAAGACGTTGGCGACCCAAATCTGCTAGCCGAGATCCGGGGTTGGTGTGCTCAAAGAAAATTTGTGTGACATCATCCATCTCCACGGACTGTGGATTCAACATACATTTCCATAATGCAGCTGCCCTTGTGAACTCCATGCCTCCTTGGCGGGTTGGAAGAACCCAAGAAGCAGATGGAATATATTGTCCTGATTGAAGCATAGGGAGGAGAGTTCCCGGAAGGGAGCTCCCTAATTGTTTCTGGAGTTTGAATCTGCAAAATGTAGCAGCTCACTCAATCAAGTTCTTGTGAGTAAGAACAATACAATTCTTGGCAAAAGGAGTACCATAATTGATGTACTCCTCCTCACCTTCCTTCAATTGTGCATCGGTGACATTCTTTTGGATGCATTTGAAGTGGTCTTGCCCTTTGTCCTTGCTACAGTAACCAAGCATTCCAATGTAAGTATGCAGACCTGTATTGCGAAGAGCCTTTGTTAGAATGTGGTGCCCAGGTGACGCTTTTTTTGGATCATCCCATCCAAGGTAACGCTTCAAAGTTTTGCTGACCATTGCAGCAGAAGAAGTGAGAAGTCTACATACCATCTGCAAATGACGCCTCATCAAGCAACTGCCACGCTCGATAGAGCATAAACATGACAAACACTCTTTTTGAAGAAAGTCATCGACCTTTTCAAGTAATTCAGTTGGTATGTCATCGCTGCCCACAGAAATAGTGACGTTGACTTCCATCTCTTTTGGTGGAACATGAGCTCTTGTTTTCCTAGGGGCAGGAATCTTTGCCACAGGTTTTTGAATTGGAGGCTTCCTGACAGCCTTCAACTTTGAAGTGGATGGCTTCTAGGTTTTAGGAGGAGGCATTTGGGAAGTAGGAGTCTCTTAAAGAACAAGTACTTCCTGAGAAGGACATGGTTGCTATGAAACTAAAGGCGGCTGCGTTGCTTCAATGTCTTCAGATCTCATTTTCCCTTTGCCTTTCCTTGCGGATCCTTTAAGAACTTGAGACATAGGGGGCGCCAGCTAAGAGACAGGGGTAGATTTCTAAAACCTTGCTCAAAAAAAAATGAAAAATGAAACTATCAAACTCTACAGCATTGACAAGCAAAACAAGGGACAAGCAAACCATTTAGCAGCAATGAAGCAATGAGCAGCAATGAGGCAATGAGCAACAAAACAAGTAGTCCATGGATAACCATTGTGAGGCAAAAGAAGAGATTGTTCATTGACAATCAAGGAAATTACAWTGGATTCTTGCCTAGCACAAGAAAATTCTGAAAATAGCTTAAAATAGCTGAAGTTAACACCTTACTACTTGAACTAATACCTCACTGCTGCTAAGCTACCTCTAAGGTGCCTAACTTGCGCTTGTACACAATCAGCCCTCCTGCAAGAACAAAAAACCAGGGATTAGCTTCACAAATCAAAGATGGTAGATGGATTTAGGATTTGAAGACAAAAATCACACATTTCCTAAGTTCAATTCCCAAAGCCAAATAACAAAAGAGAAGGGGGAAGAAGTGGTTACATGCCTGCCCCAGCTTCAGTAGCTACTAAATCCAATCCCTTTAGCCTTTGGCCAACTAGCCTCACCCGTCCATGCAAATAGATCAGCAATTGAATACAAACTCCCACCTCCAACGTCACTGGATTGTTGATAGAATCCAAATCATATCCAGTTTTTTTCCTATTTTTTATATGAATGCTGTCAACTGGACATTAAGATAGCTGCACTCATCAAAAAACTTCAGAATGCACTCCAGAAAAGCAACAAAACGAAGTTCAAATTTGGATCAGACTTTAAGAAATTTACCTCGAAGGTCTTCTACTGCAGCCAGCCCCAACTGAATACCACCTGTATAGCAACTACAGATAAAAAAAAACACTACACAACCAACGAATGCTTCTTACGGCCTGTTACGGACAAGCTCCACAGAAATTCATATTTGCAAGACGCCAAGTTCCCCCAGAAAGAACAAAAAAAGAAGCTCACAAAGAAACAAGTGAAGCAAGCTCACGAAATTACGAGTGAAGGTGGTGCTGAACTCGACGAATACGCCGCAAAACTTGATTCTCCCAAGAAAACGAAGGCGCTTGTAAATCAAAATTGAAAAATGGAGGCCAAGTGCGATACAAGCAGCAGTAGTGGATTTCAAGCCTTAATTTGAAATAACGAAGAGCAGATCAACGAACAAATTTTGGAGCGCCAAACCCTATCAGGTCCTGAATCAACGGTCTAGAATTTTTGATTTGTCGGCGTGACATCTACGGCAATTGGGTTTGTCACTTTCATGAAAACAATCCATCAATGGCCCTCAATGAGCGGAATTCCCGGGCAGAATCAATGGCGCTCAAGGGGGGTCCATTTTCCGTTTTTTACAATCAACGGCTTCCAAAATTCAATGTCGGGGGGAGGACACTCACAACTGTGTTGCCTCTTTTCACTGCATTGTCTTATGCTCACTGCAAATTCTTTTATCTGTCGTCTAAGTGTGGATACAGGAGATGCAGTATGTATTTTTGGGGAAGGCCAAAATACCGGATGTGATTTTCAACTGATCACCGCGTTGTTTTTCTCGATTCTCAGTTGTGACTTTGTTCTCATTTGTCGAACTTCTTAGGATCTCCTTTGTTGAGTTGTGTCTTCCTTTTCTCAAGGAGAGCCTGGCACAATATAGACCTTAGTGTCCAGAGGCTTTGCAACGATTGTCCCAAGTTGTTGTGGTTTGCAGTTGGTAGTTATGATCTTCGGATTTCCGCTGAGGAATTTTCTATTATGCACTCAAAGCTTTGGCCCTGGTGCTTCCGGAGAGTGAAAGAGGAGGTATGTTTGAGTAATGGATTCTCATTACTATATCATTCTTTGTTGAATTTAATGAATGTCGTTGAGAAGCTCCAATATTGGAGCAAACTGCAATATGGATGTGGCATTTGCTGCTGCTGTTGAATTACGGGTTTTAGTTGCTAAGATTTGAAAAGATGTTCTTTGCATTGTTGTGTGCAAATTTTATCAAAATGGAAAGGACAACTTTGCATTGCTCTCGGTGTGGAGCAACAAATTTCGTCAACATGGCAGGCTTAATGGGCCACATGAAGAATAGCAGCTGTTGCATACTAGGGCAAATGGAATCTGTTCCTTTATTATTGGTGCCTCCTATCAGTTCACCATTGTCATTATTACCTCTAGTCAGCTCTCATGCTATAGTAGATGAACAAGATGAAAATTTGGATTCACTTGAAATGTTATATCAACTTGAAATGGTAAAAGAAACACCTGAGGCCCTTCAGTATGATGCCACATTTGAAATCATTCGATTTTTCCGTTCTTGTAACAACAATGAAGGACTTTCAAACAAAGACATAGATTGCTTATTGAATATCTTGTGGCACCAAGAATTGGATACAAGGAAGTTGACCATTTGCACATCTTCAGACATCAAACAATATGAGGAACAACTCTACTTTGAAGAAGATGTAAGTACTTTTTTTTTTATGTTTGTTGTATTTTTATTTGGAGATTGAAAATCTTGAAGATTTCAGTTGTTGAGTCAATAATTATCAAGTTTTTGTATTGAAATGCAAGGTTGGCAATCTTATACATTGAGTCAAAAGGAAAATGAAGAACAAATTGTTTTTCAATTCAAAGATCCAATGGTGGCATTAACCAACTTATTTTCATCTCCGGAAGTTGCTGAGGACTGGCAAAGATCAAATTTGAGTGACTGGAAAAGATCTGCTTTCAACACCATCAAAATACACATGATGAGCCATTTTGATCCTTGCATTTGTCGATTTGGTTTGCCATGGGAATATTCTACAAACATGTTTGAACACATGCACATTGCCCTCATGAAAAAAGCTTACAGAAGAAGTAATAAGAGAAATGCATCCCTCCAAATTATAAAGCACAATAGACGATTGGAAATGTTGAGGACAGTGGGTAAACATCTTCAAGGATTTGAGAACCTTCAAGTTCAAAGAGAGACAATACTTGATAAGGTTTGTGAACTTCCATTTGACATGATTGCATAGTTGTCTCCAATTTATGTTAATATTTGAAGCTAGCTATCAATACTAAATAATTTGATTCTAATTAAATAATTCTTTCTTTTGGCAGGCAGTGACTTTTGGAATGAACGTCATATCTAGTGCTTATGTCAACATTCACAGGTCTTGGTTGATTCAAGATGCACGAGATGTATCTCAAACACCTAGAGCAACTATGAGTGACATCTGAATGGGGAGAGGATTTGATGTTGCCTCTTTACCAAAAAAGGTGCAACATCTTTTTCATCATCAACCAAAGGTTCCAAACTACTTGTCACATGCTCTTCAAAGCTTTGAGTTGGAGAGAGGTATTTGATTGCCTCAGGTGAGTACAACTTAGCACATATGACGAATTTTCAAATCATCTATATATAAATTGTACGAACTTAATTAAACTTAAATTGTATTTGACTTGAACTTCTTTTTAATTGTAGGTGCCTCAGGTGAGTACAACTGGGCACATATGACTAATATTCAAATCATCTATATATGAATTGTATGAACTTAATTAAACTTAAATTGTATTTGATTTAAACTTTTTTTTACTTGTAGGTGTTTGGAGTTTCAAAGACACTAGCAATCCCAGGAGGCTCAGGAGGACGCTATGGCGAGTCACCTCAATACATACGAGCTTCAAATTCATTCCATGGACGCCCATGATATAGTAGTGTTGCACTTAAAATGGAAAGTTCAAGTGAGCAGAAATTACTTGGCATGGTGAGGTGCATCTTCTTATGCATTTTTCAGTTTTAGATTTAGCACTTGTAAAGTGTTATTGTGAACTTGATGAGGATGATTTGGGAAGAATATTGAAGTGTGTGGAGTTATCATGGTCTATTCCACATGATTATACAAGGGCCCAAGTGAAAAGAGCAAAACGACCTGAGTACATAGTAGTAGAAGTATCAAAAGTATTAAGAGTAGTGCATGTTGTGCCACATTTTGGACAAAGTGGACACTTTTTTGTAAACAAGTGGAAATTTTAGTTGAAACAATGTTGATGAAAGTAGAAATTGWAACTATGTTGAAACAACATGCATTGCAACAATGACCATTTTCTACCTAATATTGAAGTAATGTTGATGGAAAGAGAAGTTGAAGTATTGTTSACACAATGTACATTGCAACAATAATGCATCAAGCTTAATTTAATATACATTGAGAACAATTATTTTTTCAATATTGATGTAATGCCATTTTAATCTCAATTGAAACAATTGATTAGTTCAAAATCATCAAAGTATTTGTTGTTGCAATATCATATTGAAATAATGTTAGTAGAGCAACAAAACAATACTACAACAATACTACTTTAATTGGACAACTTTCTTAATATTGTAACAATGTCAAAACAATGAGGGGGTAAATTTGTGACAATCTGATGATCTCATTGATCTAATTGCAGAACACTCGGATCTTGCCACAACATGGAAAACGCTCAAAGATCAGTTCAACTCCGGCAATCAATCTCATGTCCTAATTCTAATGGTACAACTACAGTCACTCAAAATGAGCGAGGGAAGTCCGATCAAAGACTGTGTCTGGAAGGCGAGGGAGCTAAGAAATCAACTAAGCAACATGGAAGAAAAGATCTCCGACCGCAACGTAAATCAAATGGTGATGAATAGGCTATACAAGAAAACAATGTCTGAATTGACACATCTGAATTGACAGACAATGTCCAAATTGATGGAAAATTGTTCAAATTGATAGAAAAAATGTCCGAATTGACAAAAAATTGACAAAAAAAATTCCGAAGTGACAGAAAATGATTGCATTCCCTTGAAGCGCGCTAGCACATTCATATAAAAGTACAATATAGAATTTCACACACTTGGACCCAGACATGTCGTTCAAAAAAACTGAGCGCAAGCTTGATCTCTGCATTGCACCAGCGCCAATTGTTAGGCGATGAAGAAGCCTTGGCAGCGACCCTCCCAAAGCAAGCGCATGCATTGACTCCAAATCACGGACGGAAGGATGCTAGCTACCGAGCACCATGAGAAGTGGCTTCACAGGCTGTTACAAACCTCCCACGGCTTGTAACTTCAAATCACAATGAACCCAAAATACGAACACAAATATACTTATTAAAAGGAATGTTTCAAAGAGAGCTCAAACCACCCGACCATAGAGAGAGATCAATCTCCCAAAAGAGAAGMGAGTCTCCTCACCCCCGAGCTCCGTCTTATATAATAGAGACTATCAATAAAGACTATTAGTCTTTATTATAGACTAGGACTACTTTTCTATCTTTATCTTTCTATTCTTGGTTCTATCTAGAACCATCCATTAAAGTAAAAGTCCTAGTTACACTTCTTCTATTATATCTTATCCAATCATCTCTTATCTAAATCTTGATCCTATGCTTCAATTGCTACAAACCAAGACACCTTGCTAGAGACTGTAGGTTGCCTCGCAATCCCCATGACTTCTCTGATTGTGATTCAACTAAATGCACAACCTACTCTAATTCTAGTGAAATCATAGATTTGCATCTAACTCATGAGGGTTACTACAATCCTTACTATTATTATGGCAACAGACCTTGGTATCTAGATAGCGGGGCGTTAGCTCACATTGCTACTAATCACTAGAAGTTGAACCGCCTTTCCAGCTCCTCCGAGATAGAGATCAGTGAGATCAAGACTAGAGAAGGGGAATCACACTTGATAAAAGGGTCAAGCTCGGCCAAAACTGGTGCAATAAAGTTAGAAACAATTAAGTATGTCCTTAGCATGAAGAAGATTATGATCTTTGTTGGTGCCATCACTAATTCTAGTCATGAAGTTGTATTTTTGCTCATGAGTGCTGGATAGTGAATCCCCAAGGTCATACCATTGCATCTAGTCAAAGAGACCCTTTGAACCGCATGTACTACTTTAGAAGCCAAATTGTAGTACTTTTGGCTAGTTGTAGTGACATAACGTCGTTGTGGCATTGACAACTAGGTCATTTAAGTTAAGCCGGGCTAAACTATTGTCACACACCACAAGTATGATAGACTTATCCAAGATTGAGCTAGAAAAAAGAATATGTTCATGTTGTCTAGCGGGGCGACAACACAAAGAGAGGTTTCCTTGTAAGTTAGAAATCCAAGCAAATAGACTAGGTCAGCAAATACACTCCGATCTTATGGGTCCAATGCAACAAATGTTATCAAGAAGCCAGGTCCAAGTACGTGCTGGTGTTTACTAATGACTTCTTCCACAAGAGCTGGACTTTCTTCATGAAAAACAAAAGTGAGACCATGATCAATTTCCAAACCTTTAAACGAAGGATCGAAGACAAGACATGCAACCAAATCCATGTACTAAATTCATATCAAGGAGGCAAGTACACATTGGACAAATTTGCATGATTCTACAAGGAAAATGGTATCCATCGAGAACTCACCCAAGCTAACACTCCAATGGAGTATCCGAACGCATGAACTAAACAATCATGGAGAGGGCTCAAAGTATCTCTCACGACTGCAAATTGCTTGCCTAGCTATCTCTAGACAGAAGTTGTATTGCATGCAACATTTATAATAAACCGGAGCCCCACCAGAGTGAGCTCAGGAGAAACACTTGAAGCTAAATACTCAAGTAAAATACCTCAAAATCTGTGATAGCCGTTGTCATTCCTTATGTCAATATTCTTGAAAAGAGCCGTAGAAAACTAGATAGTAAAACTAGGAAGTGCCTCTTCTTGGGTTTCAATAGTGAGACCAAAGCCTACCGATTGTATGATCACTCAAGGCAAAAAGTCATCATAAGTAGAGACGTTGTTTTTAATGAATCAAAGGTAGGGTTCCACTTTCTAGACTCAATCAAACCCATATGTAGCATACTTGAACTATCCAAGAGCAGCACAAAAGAGGAAATAAATAATGACAACATCAACAGTTTGGAACCTCAAATACCCAAAAACTAGAGCCAAATCTCATGAACCTTCGTGAAGCTAGCCAGTGAGACCAACTCAAACCCAACGACACAGATAGAATACTTCCAGAGTAAGTCCAATCGCCCAATACCATCACCTCTGCTTAAAATGGTACAAACCCCATCCTCGTAGATCAACAAGCTAGCCCAGCAATACAACATTATCCAATTCGCAACAGAGCACTTTTAGTCAAATTGAAAGAATTTTGGACCTTACTCTCCAAACTCTTAGAGGAACCTCTAGATTATCAAACCACATCAAAATAGAAAGATTGGCAAGCAACCACCTAAAGTGAGATTAACTCAATCCTAAAAAATAAAACTAGAAAAGTCATAGACCGCCCTGCAAATAGAAAACCTATCACATCAAAATGGTTGTTTAAGATAAAGAAAAACTCAAAAGGAAAAAATCTACAAACTTAAGGCTAGGCTCATGGCAAGGGGATTCCAACGGAAGGAGGGTATTGACTATCACGAAACTTTTGTGCCCGTGGTGAGATGGTCAACCATACGCACAATCCTGGCATTAGTTGCCAAATATGACTGGCCTTTGCATCAGATAGACGTCATCACTACATTCCTAAATGGAAAAATTGATGAAGAGATCCTAATGGAAATCGGAGGTGGATTTCCCAGAGGGTGATTGCAAGAAACACTTGTCCTATTTTTTGTCCCCTTATCCTCGAACATAGTGGTTTTTTGCTCATAAATTTTGCATTATTTGTCCGTTTGGCATGAAACTTAGAATGAGGGTATATGTGGTAGTTTCAGACATTGAGTATTTTTTTCAAATTTTTTCAAATTTATTTATTATTTTTAACCTGCCCCCAATTAGATGTTTTCCTTGCCCATTTTGGAGGTTTTTAGTCCTATTTTTGACCCAAAAATGAAAATTAGAAGTCACAAATTGAACTTGTTGGAGATCTACTAACATTGCAAGGACTCATGATGAGTTTTTATGAAAATAGCAATATGTCGGTTGGACACATGGGGTCAAAGTGACCTTGAAAGTGACCTTCCTTTGAGCAAAGGCTACAAAGAAGGGAAGGGAAACTTTTCCTACATGAATTCTTTGGTGCAATGCGAGCACAATCTTCAAGAGGTTAGCGTGATGAAAAACACTTTCTGAACACCCCACCTCATCCTTGAAGCATTGGGAGGACTAAAAGTGTTACATGAATGACTTTCAATCCATAATTTTTTTTTTTTTTTTTTTTTTTGTCTAAACTATGGTTTCAAAACTATGTCTTTAGAATTAATTATAGCTGAGGCATATTCTAGCTTCTATCCTATCATGAATATAAACTTATTATGGCAAATAAAGCATGGACAAGTCTTACTAAATAGAAGATCCTTCAGTGGTTAGGGAAAAAATTGGAAGATGAATCATAGATGCTAAAAGATCTCCCTCCCTCCCATTGGGATTAAAGATGGAGTGAATCTGCAAAATTTCTCTAATTTGATGGTATGTAGTGCTTTAAATGCACATATTTGCCTCCATGTACAGCTGTTAAATTACTCCCTTAATGTATTTTACTGCCAGCTAACTAAGCTCAATAACAGCCATACCATGTAATTATATCCAGGCTCTGTAACAAGTTCTCATAATTTAAACAAGAGATGGCTATATGAATGACATATAGTCCAAATGCTAATGAAGAATTTCAATTGTTCATGGATGTTTTTCGTTACTCTCACCTTTTGTTCCAAAGTTAAATTTATGATAAATTTAGCCAAAACTTGGGACCACCAGAGTTTCATACTACTGGGGTGGTTGAGTTTGCTCCAAGCTGTTGTGTGGTGGCATCATAGCAACTTGAGTNGATAGTAAAACTAGGAAGTGCCTCTTCTTGGGTTTCAATAGTGAGACCAAAGCCTACCGATTGTATGATCACTCAAGGCAAAAAGTCATCATAAGTATAGATGTTGTTTTAATGAATCGAAGGTAGGTTTCCACTTTCTAGACTCAATCAAACCCATATGTAGCATACTTGAACTATCCAAGAGCAGCACAAAAGAGGAAATAAATAATGACAACATCAACAGTTTGGAACCTCAAATACCCAAAAACTAGAGCCAAATCTCATGAACCTTCGTGAAGCTAGCCAGTGAGACCAACTCAAACCCAACGACACAGATAGAATACTTCCAGAGTAAGTCCAATCGCCCAATACCATCACCTCTGCTTAAAATGGTACAAACCCCATCCTCGTAGATCAACAAGCTAGCCCAGCAATACAACATTATCCAATTCGCAACAGAGCACTTTTAGTCAAATTGAAAGAATTTTGGACCTTACTCTCCAAACTCTTAGAGGAACCTCTAGATTATCAAACCACATCAAAATAGAAAGATTGGCAAGCAACCACCTAAAGTGAGATTAACTCAATCCTAAAAAATAAAACTAGAAAAGTCATAGACCGCCCTGCAAATAGAAAACCTATCACATCAAAATGGTTGTTTAAGATAAAGAAAAACTCAAAAGGAAAAAATCTACAAACTTAAGGCTAGGCTCATGGCAAGGGGATTCCAACGGAAGGAGGGTATTGACTATCACGAAACTTTTGTGCCCGTGGTGAGATGGTCAACCATACGCACAATCCTGGCATTAGTTGCCAAATATGACTGGCCTTTGCATCAGATAGACGTCATCACTACATTCCTAAATGGAAAAATTGATGAAGAGATCCTAATGGAAATCGGAGGTGGATTTCCCAGAGGGTGATTGCAAGAAACACTTGTCCTATTTTTTGTCCCCTTATCCTCGAACATAGTGGTTTTTTGCTCATAAATTTTGCATTATTTGTCCGTTTGGCATGAAACTTAGAATGAGGGTATATGTGGTAGTTTCAGACATTGAGTATTTTTTTCAAATTTTTTCAAATTTATTTATTATTTTTAACCTGCCCCCAATTAGATGTTTTCCTTGCCCATTTTGGAGGTTTTTAGTCCTATTTTTGACCCAAAAATGAAAATTAGAAGTCACAAATTGAACTTGTTGGAGATCTACTAACATTGCAAGGACTCATGATGAGTTTTTATGAAAATAGCAATATGTCGGTTGGACACATGGGGTCAAAGTGACCTTGAAAGTGACCTTCCTTTGAGCAAAGGCTACAAAGAAGGGAAGGGAAACTTTTCCTACATGAATTCTTTGGTGCAATGCGAGCACAATCTTCAAGAGGTTAGCGTGATGAAAAACACTTTCTGAACACCCCACCTCATCCTTGAAGCATTGGGAGGACTAAAAGTGTTACATGAATGACTTTCAATCCATAATTTTTTTTTTTTTTTTTTTTTTTGTCTAAACTATGGTTTCAAAACTATGTCTTTAGAATTAATTATAGCTGAGGCATATTCTAGCTTCTATCCTATCATGAATATAAACTTATTATGGCAAATAAAGCATGGACAAGTCTTACTAAATAGAAGATCCTTCAGTGGTTAGGGAAAAAATTGGAAGATGAATCATAGATGCTAAAAGATCTCCCTCCCTCCCATTGGGATTAAAGATGGAGTGAATCTGCAAAATTTCTCTAATTTGATGGTATGTAGTGCTTTAAATGCACATATTTGCCTCCATGTACAGCTGTTAAATTACTCCCTTAATGTATTTTACTGCCAGCTAACTAAGCTCAATAACAGCCATACCATGTAATTATATCCAGGCTCTGTAACAAGTTCTCATAATTTAAACAAGAGATGGCTATATGAATGACATATAGTCCAAATGCTAATGAAGAATTTCAATTGTTCATGGATGTTTTTCGTTACTCTCACCTTTTGTTCCAAAGTTAAATTTATGATAAATTTAGCCAAAACTTGGGACCACCAGAGTTTCATACTACTGGGGTGGTTGAGTTTGCTCCAAGCTGTTGTGTGGTGGCATCATAGCAACTTGAGTTTAGTTACGCAGTAGCTAAGGCTTGACTTATATACACTATATACGTGAGTCTTCATTATGAGATTAGCCACATTGGTGCTACAGTTCGAGTACAGCACTGTTGCGGGTGTGACTTACTGTTTACGAGCTGTGGCGGAAACACTGGGACTAAAAATGGCTTCTTGTTCTTTGTGACGTCCAATCGACCAGGTTGACAGATGAGCTTAAGTAATATTTTGTTCTAGTCGTATTGTGGTGGTTTGTTTTCTTGTACTCCTAGTGACAGCTATGACATGCGTTGTGGATTGCAGACATGTGCTGTTTCCTCACTAACTCTCCAATTTGTTGTATTGTTGTGGGATGGGTACACGTGAGACCCACAACCTCTTGGAAGACTTTTGGTAAATTGCTAAAATTAGTTCTTCACCAAACACCTCATGCTGCAATGTTTTGTTAGCTGCTCATAACTTGCAAAAGTTTTATGTCCTACACTTAGGGAATATAGTTATATAGGTCTTATGCAGACTTTGGGGTATATTATCCTAGAATTGTACACACTGGTACTGATATTGACATTGATCTCCCTATCTAATCATTTGGCAAGGCTGATGTTTACAAAGTAATGATGATGGAGAAGGTTTGGTAACATATCTCACTCCTTAGGTTCATTGATATAATAATACGAGGTAGATTTATCATAGAGCATAGGTTGATCCAGAAGTGGTTTTCTAAAAGCTGAGACTTAATCAAATCATGGCCCTATCTAGGGATGTTCGAGATAAATTTTGTTACATTGAGATCTCCAGAACATGCATTCTTGGTTGAGATCTCCCGTGTTCTTGGTATCATCAAAAAGGCCTCGGCAAGAAGGAGGTGCACGAGCTTGTTGCATGGTGTTTGGACCTACCACGTGAAAGTTAGTGAATTTTGAAGTTTTAATGAATTAAAAAATTAGACACTTATACTTATTGAAACCAATGACTCAAGGCATCCTAGTCCATACCTTGACTTAAGCTTAGGGTGTTTGTTTTGTTTGTTATGTGCATGGGCTTTATTTCATGGTGTTTGGCCCTACGAATCTATGATGTGAAAGTTATTGAATTTCGAAGTTCTTTTGAATCAAAAAATTACTTTTACATCTATTTTGATTGTGGCAAAGGCACATGGCATACTAGTAAAACAGTTAAAATAGTAGAAACAGAAAATGCAAGAATCTGATAACTCTTGACTAATTAACTTGGTGCTCTCTAACTCTTGACTAATTAACTTGGTGATAGAGCAGCATCCTTCTAGGATTAGGGCCTATTCGCATGAAGGACCGGACCTGATATGGACCCTCCAGGCACCAAAGCTTTGAGGTCCAGTCTAAGCTACATCATGCTTCCAGATGCAAACCGGTTCTCCAAATAAAATATCCACTTTTCTATTGGTATTTGGAATTATATGACATGCAACAACCAATGAATGAGGCGGGCCACAAGGACAAGTCTTGAAATAGGAGAGACAAGAAGACAAATGGAGAATACTTTTTATGAAAATAGTAAGTCAGGTTGATGGGAAGGAGAGCGGGTTTGCAAATCCTAAATTCAAGGATGGAAGAGCCAGGGAAGGACAGGAGCTCCACATCGGTAATTGGGTTGCCAATGACCACATGCGAACCCCTCCTGGACCCATGTCTGCCAACATGTCAATCAAGTAGGATAACCAAATAGTGAGATTTTTTCAAACACCGACAAAAAGAATGATAGCCCGAGTAAGATTCATATTCTGAAATGAGGAGGCTTTACATTGTAGCACAATTAGGTGCAAATATGCTATGACCCATAATCTGAAACTAAGAAAATTTCCTTAGTGTGCACTACTTTGTAGTTAATCATAATGAATTCAATACTTCGCTACACTAACCTCTACTATCTTACCTTTCTGTCTAAACACTACCTAAGCCCAGAGCGTTTGAAAGGAAACACAAGTTCTGGTTGCAGCGTACAAGGTGATACATACAATTGCCCCAGCTGTAGCCATTTGGTACAGTCGTGCGTTGTCTTTATGAGGGACAAAAGTATTTTTCAAGCGATTTGTCAACTCGAAAAATCGGTGAGACACCTGTCGCAGAAAAGCATCCCAAATATCAGATGCTAAACAAATGTACAAAATGATGAAAAAACATATTGAAAATTGAATGACACCAGCCTTAACTAAAACGCTCTCTAATGAAACATCAAATTTGTTTGTAGATAATTTACCAATATATAAATAGCAGTCGTGGCCATAAAGTTGAGCAATGGATAGTTGTGAATAAGGGAAAGCAGCAGTTTTGGTTGGCCATTSGCCACACCAGTCCTGAGAGGCAAGCAATCACCAGTTTAGGACGCTGCCACATTGGTCTGGTCCCTGCAGCGAAGTCTGAGACAGAGTACTGCAGCATAAAGTACACTCGACAATTTTATGAACACACTTGAAAGTTTGCTTACCTGAGCCATATGTGGAATTGCGAAATGTATGTCTCAAGCGTAATCTTCCCTAACCACCTGTATCAAAACGTTAGTAACTTACCGGGCAATCTACATTTCTCAGATCGTCCAAGGTGAACACATGGCAGACTATAAACCGTATGAAACTAGAAAAGACAAATAGGCATATAAAATTGTAGAGGGAAGGCCCAATTATCAAAGGGTACTTACGCGAAGAGAGTTAGAGAGTAGTTGCGAAATGATTGCGATACATTTCGAAGGACAATATACGCTCTGCATTCGATTCAAAGTAAACAGAGTCGAGTCAATCATGCCTTGAATTACGATGGGACAGCGGAAATCGACCATAACCAGAGCAAGTAAGATTGCTGAATGGTCTCAGTACAGATTATCTGTCAGAAAATATAAAAACAACAAATCTTTGACAAAGACCCCAGCCGCAAAGGAGGTCATCCCTGACAACAGAAGTGTGGTTAAGAAGGATGACATACGTAATAGGAATCCAAGATGTGTAAGGGTGCAGCTTGTTGTAGGAAACCTTGTCAAGAGTATAAATGTGAACATACCACAAATATCCCATCTGCAGTAATCATCACACAACGTTAAACAGAAGACAATTTTAGAATCTTTCCTCATGATGAAATTTCCATTTCCTTCAATAAGCAAAAAAATACCATGTTTCAGGGAAATTAAAGACTCCTTTTCCCAGCAACTTGAAAACCAATTATTGCTCACGAATTTTTTAAACTTACAAGCAATGCTGTAGAGGTAAGAACAGCCTTGATGATACTTCTCATTTTGTACTCCATTTCGTCGATCCTTTCTAACCACCTCTCCACCTGTCAACACAAAATTCAGAAGTGAGAATAAGAAGTGGGCTTCAAAGCCAATGCATCAGTCACAATATCAAACCTCTCTTGGATTTTCAGAACTTCACCAGAAAAAGAAGTGTGGCATCAAGACAAACTCATGCATACGAAGGTGTAAATACGTAACAGGWTTCTACATGTTAGAACATACCGTAGGGTGAAAATAGGCATACAACATGCCGATGATCCAGATGTATCGATCCAGTCCTGATCTGAAGTGCCATTCGTACAGCAAGGTCGTTGGTGTTTTAGCCAATGGGTCTTGGTACGCTGCCCAAGGAACCAAAAAACATAATAAGCTAAAAACATATACAAGCTGCATACGGCTAACACGAACACCACAAACCCATTTTCATATTTTTCAGGTRAAAATATCAGACATCCATRAAAATGTTTTCCTGTCATATAGACTCCAGTCAGAAAGACTAACAAAATTACATACAGAATGAAATCTTCCAGTGGCTTCTCGGAAACATCCCAAAATCTAAAACCTCGTCTATTCTAAATAATACTAATGATAACCAGTCATACAAACTATAGACATRCGGCAAATTGTGATAWAMAAMTAAATTTGAGACTTACCCAGAAGAAAAGTCAGAGGRCTCCAAAGGAGTTCAAATACGCCAGGAATCTCCCACACGATTACCACGACCAGAAACGAAAGAAAGATTTTAATTGCCATCACGCTCGGCACCTCGTTATACTTGGAATAGATACCAAGGCACCCATACACCATGAGAGTGAAGAGAGTGTGCATTGGACAAATGTAGTAAAGCATGTAATCGTTGTTCAGCACTATGCACGCAAAAAAGACCAGGAAGTTGAGCCGCCACATCATCTGTCACATTAACAGATTCAGTTRATGTCTTCATTTCTCAAATAATACATTAACAGTATACGTCCCACATGAAAAGAATCGTCAACGAAAAGATATTCAGTGAACTCAATATACCTGCGCAAAACGACCCAAGCTAAAATCTTTTCGAATATAATAGTACGAAAAATTGCCAAACCCCGTCATCCAGACGTAACAAGCTATGAACACCCGAATAGCATTGTAAAATTCCCTTGCTGCGAAGTAATGATACATAAGAAAGAGGACCTGCAGGGAGAACATTCRGAAGCTGCCATGAGATCAAAATAAGATTATGCTGTTTCACCAAGCAAATAGAGCGRGTGCCCTACCTAGATATGTTAAACCAGCTCAGCATTTTTGGTCACTACAATACACAGGAACTTCAAACAAGACCTTCACTAAGACCTGAACGAGGATACATAAATTTGTTTGGAGCACCGCCAACTGAACCTTAGAAAACGATGATCCGAATAAGATTACCGCTTCCTAACGTTCAGTGTCCTTCAACTACTAACCACTCAATGCCACTCCAATGAATCAAACAAAGAACGCAAATATCGCATTCCACCTTTTCAACCAAATCCCAGATACCCATGAGGGGGAGACAGACCTGCATCCAGCCCTTCCATTCTTCGGTTTGGTGCCGATTCAAATAGAGAATAGACTTTCCAGATGCAGCTGATTTATCAACGTGCTTCTTCAGTGACGTCAGGGCGGACGCCAGAACCAACAGGAGGTACAAAAATATAAACAGATCCCTGCTATATTGCTGTMCAACCCATTGGGAGATCAGGTCACTCACATAGTAAGAAATAAAGAAAAATATGTTATATGAAAGACCAAGTAGTCCATGAATGACCATAATCACTGACATCTTCGCTTACTTGGAAGCAGAAAGTGGTTGGAAATGGAGTCACATATGGGCACACTCGGGTGATTACCTTTTTCGATGAAGCAAATACATCGGTTCGATCACAAACGTAATAGAAGCAGAGGAGGCCCAGAAATTCAGCACTGCAAACAAAGGATCAAAAAACGATTTCTTAACAATAACTCACAGGTTCCCGGAAACCTGTTGATATTTTGCAACCGCAAGCACTTTCGAATCGAATAAGAGGCATGTGCCTAAACCTTGCCCATGATATCAAAACATCAAAATAATTCAAAATACACACTGTAGTAGAATGTGTGATGGAGATCACGGTGAACAACTATTTCGAAATAGGATAAGCTTTCAGCAAAATTTAGGGTGATTCCTGTCATGCAAACATGAACAYTACATTCACAACCAAAAAGGATCGAATGATACTGGAGATGATAGAAAAKAATCATTAGGAAATTAWATCTCTATTTCAACAAACCATAACACTCTGAATGCAAGGAATCTTACATAGCTCTCAAAATSAGGCGGTTCTCCACCAGAAAGGCCTCGTTTAAAGTTAAAAACCTGGAAGCCCACCGCAAAACTCCAGTACATCAAATTCAAAATCTTAAGCGCGAATAATATTAAACCAAAAACCGAGTGCCTTCTAAAGATACTCATCTAAATTSCACATGAATGTAAGTGTCCTACTTGATTAGGGATGCCCGGACTGAAGCAGGTCCAGCTCTAACACTTCCGCTTAAGGGAAGACCCGMCTCGAGTAGGGCAGCACTCTCCTCAGCTTTGGCCGGTTCATTATTTAACTCCTCCAAACCCACATCAGAGTGTCTGAGACAAACAGTCCGCGAGCACAATTAGATATCTTTTCACACCAGACTATTCGAATCCACAAGAATTGAATCTTTTGTATCAAGCTGACTTCATCTTCATTTGTGAAATTTCCTGAGAATGTGATTAAGAGTCGAAGGAGACCTAACATAGGTAGCGATTAAAAGTATTATCGCCAGCAAGAATGTACAAAATTGGATAAGATGAAGGTGAACAAATTCCCGATCTATGATATTTRATCCCTTCTCAAAATATACTTGTATACTCCCTATAAGGGTTCGCGACTAAAGCAAAAGACTAAATCATGGTGACAGTATGGAAATTACACTTTGCTCGCAGGAGGGAGTTTCTTAAAGTCCAGGACTTCGGCGTAAATCCACGCAGTTATCAGGGGCATCAATCCGAGAAAGAAAGCCACCTGTTTGTTCAATCACGCAACAATAGAGAGTGAATAAGTAAACAGCACGTCGAACTCCCACCACACAGGTAGCATATGCAAAACGGGCCTGAAGAGCATTATCCGAGAGCATTGGATGGACAGGTACAAGAACCAATCCACCTCAAATTCATRACAACAATCTGTCCTGGACCGGAAAACCTAGCATTCCTCTATGCCTGTCGGGAAGGCCTAAACTGTGTCGGTATTGAATAATAAGAAACAAATGAAAAATACGAGGACAGATGTAGCTAGAATAAATTAGCACAGATCCAAAATCCTTAAAAAGCGTTTCCATGAAACTATCATCCTGTCAGACTCTGATGATGAAACCGATATGGTGCTACATCCCGGCAACGGATCCAGGAGCGGTAAAAATTGTCTTAATGCGAGYGAATTGTCTTAATCAGAGGAGCTCCGAGCTGTAAAGATATCTCGTGACAGGAGAACGGCACCCACTCTAGTGTCGGCTCCATTTTGTAGAGGATAGTCGTTTATTTCCTTCTCCGTTCTCTGGCCAGAAGTGGCGAGAGATGATATTCTCAGACAATTTACTCACATTTCATCCAGTTCAYAAGTTCAAGGACGCATAGTGCACCCCCCAGAGACTTGAGAATGTCCTCCTAGTCACACCACGAATCACTCCAAGTAGCCTCTACGCCTTCGACAATGTCGCAGGGCCTGTTTCCTGGCGTTTCTAAACTTCCGGGGTCCTCACAAATGATATTCACAGTGACTCTCTGTTTCACAATCTGAGGAAGTAAATCGCTCTACCAGAGACATAAATCGACGTCCTACGCCATGACGACACCACGCGAGGACACATACTGCAGTCCTAYGACTTGAGAATTATCCATCCGAGTCACAACATGAATCAATTCAAGGAACCCCTAATCCCTTRGAAATTCCGCAAGGCCTGTGTCCAGGCGTTTCTCCTCAACCATCGTCCTCGCGAAGGGTGTTCCTCACAGAACCTCTCTGTTTCACACTCTCGCTACTGGTCAACAAAAACTTACRAAACAATCGCTTACAATCAATGTCCTACGTCACAAAGCAGCAGCAAAAACCAACCTGACCGGCCTGGATCCCTTCCGTCCGGACTCCTTCSCCAGAAATGCTTTCGAGCGCATCCATCTTTCCAAACTCTCTCAACCACAATGCGACCGATCTATTCTTGGATCTGCTCCTSGGAGCGTCACACACCCCTGCCAAACTCACACGCAACACTCTCCTAAGCTTAGACCAGCATTCCCCCTGCACCAGATCTCGAAAAGCGCCCCGCGCAGCTGGCTAACGCCGCAACCTCCACACACGACTGGAACTCCGCAAGTCTGCATCATTCCGCGACCATCTCTCCTCCCCCYGGAATAGGTCACACGCGGGAAGGAGCAGCAGGCGCCCAAAGCATGCCCAAACGGCAAATTGATGCACACGCTCGCGATGGCCTCGATAGGTAGCTCACATTGCAATCGTGTTAACCTCCCCGGGGATGACGCCTCTCGCTTTTCTCTCTCTCGCTCTTACGGTCCCCCTCTACATCACCATCGCTACGGAACGACTGCGATAACAACAACGACGCTCGACGCTCTTGACTGCATCGTAAGGCGCAAGCAGACGGAGCATGGACGACCGACGACGAATGGTGACGGAATACGGACGAAAGACGACAGAAATCTCGGACGAACAGAGACGAAACCACGACAACGACGAGAAACGCGAAAGTCATCGTCCGTGTAGTCTCGACGAGTGGATGTTTTTCATTTGGTGTCGGTCCTCTGCTTCTGGATGAGTAACTCTATCATGCACGGGATTTCTCAAACGAATGATGTAATTCATCCGAAAATCGAATGTGTTCCACTYAGCTTACCCCCTTAACCCTGGAGCGTCTTTATTCATCTCCAAAATTGACAATTTGAGAAAAATCATTATAAAGTGCTATTTGGAAGCATATTTTGGAATTGGTATACAAATARAAGTTGTAGACCAAGTGCTGTAGATTCCATTTGTATGGTTAGATTCACCAATGTTATTACCAATACTTCTTTTATAAATTTTGAAAGGAAAATTTCAAAATTCCTTCAAAATTCGATAACAACCCAATTTTTATCATTCTTGGAGTATGATTTGTTGGAAGGGATTTGAAATGAGATTCTCTTGACATGGTGATTTTTAGAAATTTTTGTGTTCTCACAATCTATGACCTCATTTTGGCAAATCCAATTTTGAACTAAAGTTAATGCAATTTTGGCATGGTCAACCACTTGACATACTTGCACATAGGTAATTTTAGAAAAATATCTACTCTAGTACCACCAAATCCAACCCTTAGATAGAACAACAACTTGATCTAGTATCTTCACAAATTAGAAGAACTTTCATCCAAGCAGTTCGGAGGATGAAACTTCAGTTTCAATATGTTCATCTTCTAGAAAATGGACATCAAAGCGCTTCAGGGTTAAAGGGCGGGCATCCCAAAAGTGGATGCGCCTTGGTCAACCTTGATTACAAGTTTCAAAATAACTGTTTTTGAAATTTGATTTAGACTAACAAAACGAAGCTTGAAAACTTTTGTTTCTACTCCATTTTAAAATTTTCAAAAACGTCAAAAATTGAAAGAGTTATTGCAATTGAAGCTCCATGTGTTAAAATCCAAATAACACAATATGATTATATTCATTCATATATTCATTCATACTTTTTTCTTCTTGAAATGACTTTTACTTTAAATTATAAAGTTAGGTTTTTCATTCTACCATTCATTTATGGTAAAAATTTCAGATTATTCTAAAATATATTAAAATTCATAAAATTTTATTTCCATCTTTAGTCTTAAGAATTCACAATAATTTCATTTTTCCATCAAAATTATTGAAAGAATATTACACAAATAGAAAATGAATTCTTGTAATAGCAAAAAATATAAAAAATTTATACATCAATAAAATAAAAGAATAAATTTGGTTTAATAATTGAATTTGACTTCAAGGTCTTTGTTGTAGTTGTTTTGGGTGTAAAAAATAAAATAAGCAATTCAAAATTTTCCACACTAATTTCCATTGCTACTGGCTTGTACCTTTTGAAAAAAATTCAAATAATTTGGGCTATTTTATTCATTTATTCTCATTTATATATTTAGTTCTTGCAACAAAAATGATAACAATTACAACTTCTTACAAAATAAACCGAATTTTTCCACACGGATCATAAATCCAAAGTTTCAAGTAACAAAAATATAAGATTTTTGTTTGAACGCAATTTCAAAGGCTAAATTTAGCTTGATGTGATGTTTGACCATTTCACAATGGATCACATCTTCTAGGGGTTACCGTGACCAACTGTATTGCCTTCAAGGATGCGATTCATCCATTGAATGGATGTTCGTGGCAGTGTTATTTAGGTTTATATAACAAGTGTCTAAGTCAATAAACCTTCATGATTTAATATATACCCTATATATTTTCTATCCCTTGTAGGACGAGGTGGACATGTTTTGTCCTTTGGAAGACAAAAAACTCATCTGGTGAGTGGATAACTGGATATTCATCAATTTTCATCCATTCTTTTTGTGAAAGTGACCACATATATGTCAATCATCATGGAAAGTCAAATTTAGTGTCTTAAATTGCTTTCATATTTGTAGGTAGGCCTAATTCTATGAAGATAGTAAAGATTTTCACATGAAAGTGTTTTGTACCACGCTGCCTTTCTTGCTATTTTTTGAATGGGTAGCATGAGGTATTGGTTTGTACAATTTTTCCAAAACTAAACATGCGCGTGAACAATGTTTTCTCCTCGATCAAGCACTACATATTGCACTCCGCTTTCGTCCGCAGTGATAGGTCCGTCTTTTAAAGGTTAAATTAGGTTGTTTGTAAGTTTGTTTGTTTTGTTTTGTTTTGTTTGTTACAATGAGATCTCTCTAACCGTGCGTCCCTTGGTTGCATTCTTGGTATTGTCAAAAAAAAACTTGGCGAGGAGGGGTGCATGGGCTTTGTTTTGTGGCCCCATGGATCTACGGGATGAAAGTTATGGAATTTTGAATTTTTTATGAATTAAAAATTTGAAAATTATTTTTACTTCTGTTTTGGTTGTGGCAATGGCACAGGGCATACAAGTTCTATCCTAAAATACAATCTCAAATCTTGAACATGCTTAGGGCCGCTTCACACCTTCAGGCCCAACCATGAGCCAATTTGTTGTGTAACAAGCCCAAAATCTCACTTATGATTGGACAAAAGGTTGAAATTGATTAGAATTTCATTATGACTAGAAGCTAGGATAATTAGGTAGAATGATTTTTTCTTAAAAAGACATGATTCCGACTTCTTGTCCTTATTATATTTTTTAATGAAATTTTGTTTTTTTAGCAAATTACATCCATTGGTTTTTGTGCAATTGCCATTAAAAAAAATCAGCTTAGCTTGTAGTTATAAATTGGCCCTAAAGAGAGCAAGAGGAAGGATTGAAATTTTCAAGGTTTTATTGAATTTAATTGGTTTCTTGGCCTATAGGCCTTAGCATATGGGAGAATTTCTCCCTATAATAATCTTATTCCAACTAGTAGGCCTTGTGCCATTGCCACTGTATAATAAAATAAAGGTAATTTTTTAATTCATAAAACTTTGAAATTCAATCATTTTTCTATCATATGTCAGAATGCCACAAAACAAAAGTTGGATATCCATCCGAGCATCCATACTTCTAGAGAGTTTTTCAATCATAACATGAATGCAATCAAGTGGCGTATGGCCCAAAAGATACATATTTTAAAATAATTCAAGATCTGAAAATAACTCAAAAATCCATAATTTTCACACCAAATGCCACAAAACAAAGTCGTCGCACCCTTGCTTGCAAAGAGCTTTCTAACATTACCAAAAATATGTCCAAGTGGCATATGATCCAAAAGATCTATAATTTTGAAATATTTAAGATCCAAAAATAACTCAAAAATTTGTAACTTGTATACCTTAGGTTCAAACACCACATAATAAAGTTTGTGCACCTTTCCTCGTAGAGAGCTTTCTAACAATACTAAAAACACGCCTAAGTGGAGCATGAGCCAAAAGATCCATACATTAAGAATGATCCAAAAATAACTCAAAAATCTGTAACTATCACACTATAGGTCTGAGAGCCACAAAACAAAGTTCATACATCCTTCTTTGCAGAGAGCTTTCTAATAGTACCAAGAATGTGACTTACTAATGCAAGGTCTATAAAAAATATAATTTGAACATAATTCAACATCCCAAAATAACTAAAAAATTCATAGCTTTCACACCGTAGGTCCAAAAGCCAAAAAACATAGTCCTTGCACCCTCAGGGCTTTCCAACAATACCAAGATTGCAACTACTGAAGTGGATTTACAATTCCGGAAATATCACTATAAAAAATAAAACCAATATAGTACCAGAATATTAAAAAAAGAAAAAAAAAACTAATTTAATGTATTGATGTACAAACAAGTAGTTGAGGATGGCCTTGTCTAAAATGGACTGAAATTTTGTGCAATCAGCCTATAGTCCCCCCCCCCAAGGAGTAAAGCGTCTCCTAAGATTTCAAAAACACTTGCCCTTTTTCTTATTTAGCAAGGACTTTCACATTGGTCCGAAATGACCCTAAACTACCAGTGTAAGGTAACCCAAACCGAATGGAGAGGTTGGCATTTTGATCCCCAGTTGTGAAATCCCCTTACACTTGACTGGAAAATTGACGAAGGTAGCCTCGCAACTTGTGAGTGTCAGGAAAAAAACAAAAACAAAGGGTTTTCACATGGAAAAAGGGGGGAATACCAAACGACTACGTTTGATAGGGGTTAAATAATGAGAGGCATTATTCCTCTGTCAGGGATTGTATGATAGGTTTGGAGTTTGGAAATACGGAAATAAGGGAATGACTTATTTCAGTCAGTGTAGGGGATTCTTCTAGAAAAGGGGCTAATAATATACGTGGCAGTACCCAATTATAGGCCATGATTGGGTGCCAGATACAAGCACACAAGGTACCGGTCTTTCGTGGAGGGAATGGACGAACTCACACTGTGGTTTATTGCGAGATCGCTGAGTGATCATTGGACTCTTCCGTTGACGCAGCTTGCTTGCTGGCGAGAATGCGAGAGTGCGAGACGTTATGTACCCCGATTGAGCAATTCACGTGGCCTGGGTCCCATTTGCTCAATTCTTCCACTCATCTCGCACCTCGCACTGGAGTGCACTATTTGGCTTTGCGGTTTTGAGGTTGGGTTCCTTGGAGGTTGGTGTTTGCGAGTCTTGGAATGTACAATTGAGCTGCCTTCTTTGTTGAAGTATGTTGGTGGTTGTGTTTGTGGTGAGATTTGTTTCGTTGTGGGTGAGATTTGTTTCGTTGTGGGTGAGATTCGGAGTGGCGAAATTGGAGTGCTAGCTCGGAGCTTTTCGATGTTGGGTTTTAGACGGGGACGTGACGATGCCATGGAATTTCACTGCAGAATTTAAGAGAGATTTCTTGATCATTTCTTGAGATTTCGCCAATCGAAAGAGTTTTGTTGTCTGATGTGTGATTTCTTTTCTGGCGTGCGGAATTGGCGTTGACGAGTGATTTTCCTGATGAGATTCATCGCGCGGAAGTGCGGGCAGGAGAAGCCGATTTCCTTCTCGGAAGAGGAATTAATCGAAGCTAGGGTACTTGCTTGACTTCCATGTTTTGGGTTTCTGTTGCCTGGATTCCGAAATTATTATTATTATTACTTTGAATTTGGTGATGTACCGCAACCCGAACTTGAAATCTGCCTTTCCGGGGAACAAAACAATCTTGTGGAGCTGCTTGGAATCCATGAACATAGACCCACGAGATGGAATCCTGGATTCTTTAATTTTAATTTTGTGCACAGTTATGACGTCCTGTTATGTTTGCAACGGCAGGCGTGGTTCAGGTTWAGAATTAATTCTTTTCAATTCATCGGTGTTTTTCTGGCGATCGAATAAACTGCTTCAAAACTGGGGTAGCAACATCAGTGTTGTGTTCTATCGGAGAGGTGCAACTTGCGTAACTTTCTGTTATGAAAGTTTGGAGATTCTTGGACATTCTTGAACTTCTTCAAGGGACGCAATTGGACTGACATGACACGACAACCAAGGCAATCTAGCAGAAAATGCCTAGTTATTTTGAGAATTTGTGACAATGTGGAGATTATTGAGCGTTAAATCGTGCCAACGAAACTAATACCCGCAGGGTAATGTTTGAGGGTAAAAGGGAAAAAATAAATAAAAGACCCCTAGATAGAGCCGTCACTAGGGTATGTTTTCTAGCCCCCCTAGCTAATTTGGGGCCTCTAATTGCAAATATGAATTCAGAAATTGCAAAAAAAAATTTGTAAAAAATAAAACATTTCTGCGTTTTCCCAGTGGTACATCTAGCCTGCAGGGCCCAGTTCATTGACATGATATAACGCTCTGTGAGAAGATTGCCCATTGTAAATGCCCATCCGAAAATGGATGAAATATATGATTGATGAATGAAAAATCCATAATCACATACCGATTGTGTGGATTTCATGTGTGAGGAGGAAATGACAGGAAATAATCCTCTAGCAAAATGAACAGGACACCTCATGACTACCTTGCTAAAGGCAAAGCCACTAAGTCAAAGCTCCAAGTGCCTCTCATTGAATGGTACTATCCAGTGTTGCACTTCAAGTGTGGCATGGATGTCTATATGCCAAGGCAAAAGATTTGAGAGGGATCCTATCACACGCTAAGATTTAGGCTTCTCAAAGTTCCAAGTGGGCCCAAATTCAAGAACTTTTATTTAGCAGGACATGGTTGGAATATGTTGTAGAGCATTTAGATTTCTGGGTCTTCTCTTCAGGGGGAGACCCACATTTTTTCCAAAACACACACTTAGATAGGCTCTTAAAGCTAGTTGTCATCACTCTTGGCATCTCTCTTGGCATCTCTCCATAGTACATCACATTGGGAGAGTAGGCCATGCCTATCCCTAACTACTTCTTTTGCTAATTAATGTCTGGTACTAAATTTCCCTATTTGATAAATGTGAAATAATTTAGGGATTTGAGTACAAGGATTTCACATTCAATTACACAATCCCATACCCTCTAATTAGGGTCAGCAAAAATATTTCTAAAATGTAAAAACACATGCCATGACATTGGGGATTTTTCTTCAAAYGATTTTTTTTTGTAAGAAAAGAGAAATTGTGTAAATTTTTTCTTAGTTTTTAACAACCCCCAAAACTTATTTTTTCAAAGAAAATTAAATATCCAACAAGATGTCGACTTGATCACCTAGAACAGAAATACCAGAAATGCCCATATTCGGTATCTGGTAGGAGTGGTAGGTGAGAGCTACTGAGTATATGTTATTAAAACTGCCCAGTGACTTTTCCGTCCCATAACTTCTCTCAGCTGAGTTGAGGTTTCATGATGAGTAAAATTAAATCACGTACCTCGAAAGTCAACTGATGGTTAAAAATTAAAAATAAAATGTCAACTGATGGTTAAAAATCAAAATAAAATTTCAACTGATGGTTGAAAAATAAAAATAAAATGTCAACTGACGATTTTAGGGCCATAAATAATGTGACAAACTTAGTTTTCTATTCTTAGTAGTCCTTCTTAGACTCCAGTGAAGACCAAACTATATTTGTTAACCCTTACAGGATAGATTGGTGACCATGGAAACCATCTTTTTTGGAACAAAGAGAATTGGTGTAAAAAAGTCCAAAAAGCACTCAATGGAAGTTAAGTTGTTGTAGAAGTTTTCCATTTTTCACACAAAATTGTAAGGATGAATAGTTGCACTCCTATCTTACTCAAGAGAATCCCTTGTTATTCATTGAATGCCAAATGTTTGAAGCATTGTTTATGGGTTGAGGTAAGGTAATTTGACCTACATAACATTCTTAACCCCTAAAGCACTAAACTGCGTTTTTTGGCAACATAGCAATTTTGGGCAGCTCACTATGGATGGAGTTTTTTATTTTTTTTCTTTGAAATTTTCACACAACATGTGCCCAAGGAGTAGCTTTAAGGCCCAACAATTTTCATAACTTTTAACTACATGGTTAAAAAATTATGGTATGATATGTTGTTTTAATTGCTCGGTGGGCAGCCTCGGCAGTAAAAAAAACTTCTTGAAAAATCAATTTTTTTAAAATTAAAATTTGAAATTGGTTCTCTAGATCTATATGTACATGAAAAGCTTTGAATCATTCCATTTTGATAGTTGAGTCAAAAAGTATGAGGAGTTTTAGTTTGGAGTAGTTTGCGGATAGTTATAAGATCTCTACTCTACAAAAAAGTTTGAAATCCATTATTTAATTCAATTTTTATTATTTTTGGAAAAAAATAAAAACAGTAGGTGTAAATTGTTTATCACAACATTTTAACCATTGGGATTGGCATTTATCAATTCCATAAATAAACTGTTTACAATTTAATACTTTGAGTCATTTTCTACTTCTCTCTGCTCACTATTTTTTTCCTATATGTTGTACAATTCCAAATGATCCGAAAATTTTCAAGCATGTGTCCAACTTGCCTTGAAAAAAGAATCCAAAGAGTAACCACCATTTAGGGCATTTTTTCATACACATGTGACCATCTGAAGTGCAACTGCCCGGTTTTTGCAGGGCCAAAAAAAGTTTTTTTTCCAATTCAAATGCTAATATCTTGCAATCTACATTGTGGAAATTCCTGTAATTTTTGACACATGTTCTCAAACTAGTGTACTACAAGATCCTACGGACACATGTGTTCAAAAAAGTCTTTAGAAAAAAATTAGGTACTTGTCCTAGAAATGGCAGTTTTGGAGCAATTTGGTGAAAACATAGTTGAAAACCTTTAGGGGTTAACCTTCACTGGGGGGGGTCCTTTAGCTCCCTCAAAATCTGCCCCCACCCCCACCAACCAATCAAGACATGTCCAGTCTCACAGTCCACTCTCTCACAACCAGACCAGCCAATGAAACTGTTTCTATTATAATTTTAATTATAACTAAAATCCTTCTTCAGGTATATAGCAGAGGATTATACCTCCATTTGGGGGAGGTATAACACCCAGTTAAGAATGTTATGTATTTTTGTCTTCCCCCCTCGCTTCCCCCCTTTCTGGTGGCCAAGGTGAATTGACCCCTATAAAAAAATAAATGTGAAAATTGACCCTTATTTTGTGCTATTTCAATTAAATTGTATTTCATCACCCTCCTTATCTAATTTGGGGCCTTTGATTGCAAATGTGAATTTAGAATTTGCAAATTTTATCACACGTGTCAAATAAAAAAATCTTGGGATAAAATACAGGGCAATAAGGGGGTCAATTAATCTTGGTCCTTTTCTTGTCATGCAGGTAGGAGTCTCTTGAGGTGTTCCAAATATGACATGATCCCTAAATGTCTGATCAACCGTTTCATGATAGCTGCCCAACTACAGTGGCTACCCAAATCCCATAAGTATATTTTATTTGAAATTTCATATTTTTTTGACATTTAGTTTATCAAGTTGTCTTTCTGAAGCCAATTTCCTTCTTCGATCTTGACAAAAACTCCACCTTGGGTGATTTTTCAAAGTCAAAAACTACAAAAAAAATGCTCATTGTTGATGGTTGAAAAGAGCAAGACAATCGAAGGCCATTCCATGAATATGACTTTCTACAGGTGGGGGCAAGGGGGCAAGGGGTGATTGGTTAGAGCAAACAGTGATTGGGCATAGTCATGGGAAATTTTCTAGCTTCTCGTGTTCTTTGTTTTGTACATCATTGTGACAAATATTTTGTTTTGGCTTTTCAGAAATAGTTTTGCCTATAGATTGAAAATAGGGTAGATTGTAATCTGCATTTCTTCAATTTCTACTAATTCCAAATTTGATGAAAAATTAGCAGAAAAATAATGTATTCTTCATTATTTCTATTCTATGACCAAAGAAAATTCTTTGTCCCATCATTGCTCTATTAAACGTACGCTAAAATGATTAAATTGTCAAAAATAGGTTGCATACCTTATACAATCATCCACATTCTTTGATAAAAAAAATATTGCTCTCTACAATGTTTATAACAATATTAAGCAAAGCGGAAAGTTACCTTCAATAATTGGCATATAACACAATATCTTAGATTTGTAAATCCTTTAAACTCCAGAAGAATGTTGAGGACATTTTGTGTCCTTTATATGGTTAATTAGGCATAGTATATATTACAAATTGGATGATTTTCATCCAATTTTTTGTGTACAACTTCATTGATGCAATATCCACATCATTGAGTTTAGTTCAAAACATTTTAGATTTTTCTAATTTTATATGGGGTTGATTATCAAAGAAATGATACACAATCCAATGTATTTCAATACATTAAGCTCTTTTCACTTCAAACTTGATTTAGACATTCAAAACAATTTCTTTTGGTTTTGAGAGAAAGTGACTAAATGAAGTTTTTGAAGTTTAGGTTCTACTCCACTTGGAACTTTTTTGAAAATTCCTTGAAATAGACATTTTAGTAAAATTTGAGGTTGAGGATTTATGACAACGTTTCTAATATGGAGTGATATTGAAATTTTCTGTATATCATAATGTCCTACTCTATAGATTCTTTTTGTTTTGGACATTTTAGATTTTTTGAACATGATTTATATTTGATATGAATTTTCTTCATTTTTTCTTCAAAAATTCAAGGTTATTTGAAATTTTTACAAAAAATTTGAATTACTTTTTACAAATATTAGAGATGTGATTCCATCTCGTAAAAGTAAAACCAAAGAATTCCACTAATAAATAATGAATRAATGGAGGATACAAAGTGAAAGACTTCCAAGTTTGACCATAGGATTCCGCCCCTAAGCCCTAAATACCCAAAGCCTATTTTGAGCTTCTAGAAATTTGCTCTAAATTGAACAAAAAGACATGTTAGAGATCGCATGGAAAAAGAAAACACAACAATATAGCTTATAAACTTTGGTCATGAAGGTGTTAAAACTCCAAATGTGATTTGAAATCTTTCTATCTTCCTTTGACATGTCAAATCTAAAAAGTTGGCCACCAAAAACATATGAGGTTGAAAGGCCTACACACATAATCCCAATCAATTTATGGCTTCTCAAAATCTACTCTACAATTTATTTTAATGGATTTATAATGTACTTTTCTTTTCAAGATCTAGTGTATTTGAGGCTCATTTCCAAAAAGCCCTAAACACTATGGAGAATGAAGATTTGCAATGGACACCCTTGCACAAAATCTTGAACACAAAAATCATAATCATGCATTTTCAAAATAGGATTTTTGAAACTAAAACTATACTTCATAAAGAATTTTTCAAAAATATAAACTACTAAAAACATCAATTTGATTAGGTTCTAATTAATTCAAAGTATTGTTGACACTAGAATTTGGTGTGTTGGGCATTTCGGGTTAAATTTAAATGAGGGGTTGAATTGAATCAAAGAAATTCACCAATGGATGAACATCTAAATCTTCATTTGGAAAATTATTCCTTACAACCTAGCGACATCCCAAGTCCATTGCTTCATGATGTTATCCCTTAAGAAATCCCTTAAGCCTTGAATGCGGCAGGACATTTAGTGTCCTTTGGATGACAGAGAATCAAATCGTGTAGGACAAAATTGCAACTTTTCATCCTCAAATTAGGAGTTAAAAAGGGAAAGATCTTTTCTAGCACTTTGACTTCCAATGAATATATTTGGCTTTTCAAAGTAGATGATGTCACACGGTATCAAAAATTCATGATTTCCACGGCCACAGGTCTGCCCTTCAAGGGTTAAGTCATCTGGTCTCCACGTTTGCTAGTTCCCTGTATTCACTACTATTGCAAAAAATCCCTGCAGAACTTTGATTTCACATGATGACAGATGCACAAGGTGACAAAAAATACCTCGGTAGCACAGACTTTGAATATTGATAAGTACAACCTTTTGACACATGAATGGACAAAAAAAATTACGTGGAAACTAATTGTATGAAACTCAGGTATCAGATCTGCACAATTTGCTTCCAAAATTTCCTGGTAGGATTTGAACCACAGGAACCTCAGACTGAATTCAAGGTACATAGCTGCAACATCATGCTTGGTGAGCTAATTCCAGAAGAGTCAATGAAAAGGACTAAACCTGGTTATGGACGTCTCGTGTGTGGAAGTGAGTAGGAATTCTCTCACGTGAAAGAACTACACTACGAAAGAATAGTAGCAGTGGAAGGGGACTACTCTTTTCTCGTTCGCAAGCCGAAAGTGTCTTCCGATCCATTCTTCTGCTTCCTCCGCCTTTCTGCAATCATATCTGTGTAGGCCTGCAAAACACATTCCACGGTCTCATGAAACAAGCAAGAGGCATTGGGATGTGTGTTGTTCCAAAACTCTTCGTAAGCTCTACTGTTGGGAAAAAACACAGGTTGATGCATTTTCTGTTTAGGAAGACATCGAAAGATTGACATCTACCAAACTCACCGTCACCGACATATGTGCGATTTCACATCCGCAAGCACAGAAAAAGCTCGCAGTAGAGGAAATAGTGTAGGAGTTTGTGAGCTCACCAGAGGATACGTGTAGAGGAAGAGATACCACCACGCGGCTACCAAGACTGCTACGATCCCGGTCACTACTGTGGATTTAATCACTAACCATGACAAGCTTATGCCAATGACTCCTGTAAGCACTATTGTCCATGGCTGACACCTGCAAGGAAGCAATGTGTGACTCAACATTGATAATTACCGCTTAAACCCCGAGATTCCCAAGTAGCATATTGCATTAGGTCAACGTGAAACTTCACTTCGTGACTAACGCATGGAATGTTTTTTCACTCATATAAAAATTAGATCCGTCTGAATTACAATTTTAACAATGTGGTCAATCAAATTGATCATTTTCAACCCATGAATTCTTGTTTTCTAAAGGTTAACTGCAGAATCACTGAAGACGATATATTGCCAATAAACGAGTAACTGTAATATCATCGCATGCATGGTCAATCAAAGGATGACTAGAAGTATAAGAAAAAATGTATGCAATGGTTATCCAACCAGTGAAAGAGAACTTAACCTAAAATTCTCTAGAGGGCTTTTGCGATGCACCCCAGAATTTGTATGCATCATTTCAATTCTATCAAAAGTTTAGGTAACATTTGTATGTTGGCTTGCTGTCTTGGCATTAATAACATGGCAAAGAGTTATACGCGGAGTAGGAGAGTGCTTCATAAAATTCAAGTTTAGAAAGTCGACCAATCTTAGAATGCAATGCTGATAACAATCCTCAAATTAAAGGCTGTGAGAACTCATGGGCTCAGAAGAATCTTAATAAAAATTCAAGTTTAGAAATTCAATTAACCATAGACCACTAATGTTAACATTCAATGTTGATTCCAAATCTCAAAATGAATGCAGGTACAAGAAAATGTGTGGGAGTAGAAGAAATTTTTCATAAATTTCATGTTCAGAAAGCCCATCAATCTCAAACCCATGTTAGAATGCGATGCTAATTCCGATTCTCAAATGATGTACCTCACAAGGGTTTAAGACTGGTTTGGTACCCCAAACATTCTCATACTCCACGGACAATTCAGTAAATGATATAGCTTATAAGGCTCTAATATTGTTAACAATGAAGATCTCAAGCTCTCCTTAAAATTGTGTATCAACCACATCAGAGCAAAATTTGAAATTCAAGAATTTGCACTCCTTCAACACAGAACTTGAGAGCAAGAGTGTACACATACCATACAGGTTTGGTATCCCAGACATTCTCGTACTCCACGGACAATTCATTCAGGTAGCGCTCCATATCCTTCACCACGCCTTCATCATCCATGTTGTCATCGGCGCTGGCTTTCACCACATTCCCCATCAACGGACCTCGCAACACTRCCCCCCTGCTGTTCTCCCATCTCCGCCTCTGCAGTACTCTGCTACTAAAGCCTAGACTAGGGTTTTTGCAAAGACATGAACTGGGAGAAGAGTTTGCTTCGAATTTCTGAGCTACTCGCGGCGCAAGAGCAGCACAGGGTGGGCGAACCCAACTGGCTGCCACTACCGCCATAGCTGGAGAGCCTATTYAAGAAATTCGTTGAACCCAACTTCTGCAAAACTCTACTGGAATCGAATTTGCTTGTGCTGTGAATAATTTGGGTTGAATTTGAAAAGGGAATGCGGGAATACAAAGTTCGAGGCACGATTGTGCGCGCCTGCGACAACTGCAACGAGCAGCGGGAGCAAGAGCCCTAAGTGGATAATGAGATTGCGGGAACTTTAAAGTGCTGGAGATGCTTTTTGGTGAAGGAATTTGTTTGTTTTGTTGCTTTTGGATGAAAGAGAAATTTATTTTGGGGGTGGGTAGAAGACAAGTCTGTTCTTGGCTTGGTATAGGGCAATGCCCAAGGAGGAGAGCATTTTGTGATATAAAGGGCCAACGAGGAGGCGGAGCCTGGCGATGAGGCGCTTAATATCACGGAATGTCCGACGACGAGGGACATTACCTGACGTAAACCACGAGTAGGGAAATCAAAGTCGGATGAAACATGTGAGATGAAATAACAAAATTGGATGAAGAATCCGCAATGCTTGATTACATAGGTTTGTCCACGTAATCGGGCATTACGGTGTCGGGTAGAGAGGAGTGCGCTTAGGGAACACACGGGGTGTCTGGCTGCAGGTTGTGAGTGTAGATGAAAAACAAGTAAAAAAAACTCGAATCTTCAGTCAATCTTCTCTTCAATCTTCGCTTGATCTTCAGTCTTCACTTCAATCTTCCGTTGACCTATCCTGTGGTGGTTCTATAAGGCCAAAGGTTAAGGTAGGGTGATAAGAAACCACGGGCTTTGGACGTGTAAAGCGGAACGGCCAGACCACAAGCTGAGCCGTCCGAGGGATTGGATCCTAAATTTCAAACTCATGGTGACCAGCAAACTTGCCTCACCAGTGGGAACAACATAAAAGTTTTGACCATGTGGGCAATTAACCCCACTTCATCGCATCCACAATACAAAATGAGGCTAGTGTTGGTGTAAACCAAACTGCCCGCAACAATAAAATGAATTTTACAAAGCCACAAGCCACACACACAAACACACAA
>VACF01000545.1:0-65911 GCA_006891605.1 Pleurozium schreberi | reverse complement strand
ATTTAAAGCTCAAAATTCTGTAGTGCAAAAATTAAAGCTAAGAAGGTTCAAATAAAAATAATCTAGCCCCGCAGTGTGCTGAAAAACTTGTTTTTTTCACTTTAACCGCAGTTATCTTGCAATCTCTGCAGGCAAAACTTTTGAAATTTTTACCACATATTTTCATACTAGTTAGGTGTAAGATCCTGTGGTTAGATGTGCAAAAAAAACAATTTTCAAAATTTTTACACTTTGCTATAAAAATGACATTTTCAAGTGTTTTTATGTAGAAAAAAGCCTTGGTCCTTTGGGGGTTCATGTAAAACAAACTCTTATTGATGCTAATATATGTATATTAAACTATACGCTAAAAGCTTATAAGATTGCTCCAAATAGAGAAAACTTGAACCCCCAAGTGTCGGAATGGTCAAAATAATTTGCTTCCCAAGTATTGAAACAAATCTTTAATAAAAGGTAATCAAAATGTATTCATAGAGAGAATATAAAGCATGCCCCACATTATCGAATGATAGAAATTTATTTTGGTAACTAGCGGTTGGCACTTGCTATGCTATGCATTCATCATTAAATTTTATAAGAATTTCTATGTATTAGATAGAATGTAGAATCTTCAAATAAGTCTTCAAATAAAAATGACTAAAATCTTTGTATAATTTTTTTATAGGCAAGCATATATTGAAATGTACAATAGAAAGTTATTGAATGATGAATGAAACATATGCAATGGTGAATAATTTAAAAGATACACATACATTAGAATGCATTAGAAATTTGACTCCATTGTTTCAAAAAATAACAGCCCAAATTGAAGAATTGAAAAGAATAACTTATAAATCTCAAAAACTTTGTGAACAGCTTAATTGTTGTGGAATCCAAAATTGCTTCAATTGATTAAATTTCCCAAAATCATTTGGTAGTAGCAATAGAAAATTAAAATCATGAAAGTTCAAAGCTTACAATAGCACAAAATCATAAAAGTGCAAAGAAGTGTAAAGCTAAGAGAAGCAATGGATTTGCTACCTCTATAATATCATCTTGTGGGTTGTCTTCAATATCACCTTAATTGCAACTACATTATTTTTATAATATCACCTTTTGTAAAAAGTGATATTACAAAAGTGATTGCAAACTTCTACTCTATTTTTGTAATATCACATTGTGTGAAAATACAATTTTTATGTATGCATGATTGAAAATATTCTTACAAAATATTTAAAATAATTATTTTAAAGACTTATTAAAATCATTATCATGCATTCTATTCAAATATATCAAAATTTTACTAATATGCGATACAATGAATGCGTCGCATATCAAGCCCAAGCCCCAAGTATTAATGGTATCATTTATGATATTACAAAGGGAGTTATGATTTTAGTATGATGATGATGATTAATTAATAATTATTATATTTGAATGTAAGACAAATCCACCTTTACATGCTACGACCCTTGACACTCTTCAAATATGAATGAAAAGTGTTACRTGCCCTTTACAATATTCTTTTAACACTCAGTGTCTGCATGTCAACGAATGGCCCTTGAAATCACTATTCATCATAAGTTTAGATGTCTTTTTCTTTATTCTAGTTGATGAGTGGTCATTCAACTATTTATGGGTCGTATTTTGTGATCAACGATAAGACAACCAAATTGAGGGCTTCTCAAAATTAGATGGAAAATTTGAAAATGCCAAGTTTAGGAAGTGAGGTTGAAGATGCTCTTAGCTTCCAAATTCTTGATTGTATCTCATCTTGGACACTATTTTTTTTTCTCGATGCCAATGCCAATGCATGTCAAATTATTTTTTCAAGAAGATTCTCTAATTGCCCATAACTATCACATCACTAATCCAAATGGAATAAATCAAAGCTTCCCATGTTGATATGAATATAGTCTACAAGAGAAAAAAAAATTTAATGTTATAACACAACAAGCCCAAATTTGATGAGTGATCACTCAACTATTTATGGGTCGTACGTGGTGAGCAAGGATAAGACAACCAAATTGAGGGCTTTTCAAAATTAGATGGAAAAGTTGAGAGTGCCAAGTTTGGAAAGTGAGGGTAAGGATGCACTTAGCTTCCAAATTTGAGTTTATATCTTAGCTTGAATACTAAAAAAATATGTTAAACAACTATATCAAACAAGACATAAAGTGGGCACGTCCAAGTGTGCCACTCACTCTGAAGCGCCATCTTCAATATCACTAGTCACTCTCTTCTTTGGTAGTTACGTTCATCTCTCTCTTGGGTGACATTGCCGCAATAAGGTACAAAAACATTAGATGTTTTTTTGCTTGTCTAAAAGACTGCAAGTTCCTCAAGTTTTTGGACTGTGGGAACTCGGTCACTACAACATGCTGATGTGGCAGAGCAACTGCCACAACATATAATAATAATACATTATTTTAAAATATTAATTTTGAAATTTTATTTTTTTATTTTTTTATTTATAAAATAATTTTATAATCATTTTAATTCTGTACAACAATGGCTAGTTCCCAACATGGAGAACCAATCTGAAACGGMCCTCCTATGTAACAAAAAAATCTAATGACACGACTATATCTAACCTGTAGGGCACCCGTATTTTGTGCTAGGCATGGAGTGATTTGTAGATTGCCTTGTCCATGATGGTTGTAATAAGGTTTTACAAATACTGTAAAGTTGAGGCACTCGTAACCGATTATTTAAGCAATTTTGGAGCACATTGTGCTTAGTATGAGATGGTGGAGATTTTTCCCATGTAGGAAGATAGGAATTATGAAGCCAGTAAAATTTTCAGAACTTTATTCCTTAAAATTGAAATTACGGTGAATTTGGGGAGCCAAAATATATGTTTGATCTATATATAGCCAGTGTTTAGAGTCTTATAATTCCAATCATTCAAGAGTTACTTTTCCTTTCACTACTTCCTACTTTCTTGCTGACTACTTTGGAACATGTGTCATAACCTTATCAATTTTAACCTTGAAAGTAACACAAACACACATTTCAAGCTTGGCGTCTAACCTCAGGTTGGAAATTGCACACCCTATAGGTTGGGTACTTGGTGTGGTTGTCCATTGGTGCCTCAACCTTAGTAGAGTTGAAAGTTATGTGCAAACTCGTTATCTAGATATTCCATTTAATATGTGAATGTCATGACACATGTCTGTACTGTTTTTGTGCAAAAGTGAGTAGGAAGTATTGTCTTTATTGAGCGGAGTTGGAAGACTCRAGACAATGGCTATGGGCTTGGACTACTTTTTGGATCCCTCAAAACATGGTAAWWTTAATTTTGAAAATAAACTTACAAGAAAAATTGCAATCCTCACATTTCCTATCTTTCTACATACTAGATTACCTTTGAGCTGGCAAGAGGAGGTGAGTAGATTAGRAGKTTAACCAACTTTGTTCTTGRMTGACAACACTTGTAATTGYTGTCTCAATGGATGAATATAGTGTGCTAACAAGTAAACTATCTTGCCCTTAAATGAAACWCTATTAAGCAGACATATATWCACAATCAGAGTTGATTATAGAGRAAGAATATGCATCCCCTCACATACTRCTCATTATGTGTTGCARAATCACTTAAATGTTTTAATACAAGTGTTTYTACCTTAGCAGTACAAAATAATGCACTATGGAGACTCTGCCCTTCCCATTCACCACTTTACAAAGGTGATAAAGGCAATTCTCAATTACTTCCACAATAGAAAAGCACAAAGTTGCAATCAGACCCATAATCACATAAATCTAACACTCAAAAAGCAATTTCTTGAATCTCAAAATTAAATACAACAACTTTTTCAAGTGAAGAGAGTTGGAAGAAACCTCACTCACTTTCTTGGTGATTAAAAGATTTTTTAGTGAGTTGTAGGCGGGGTTGTAGGTAGGATTCTTGATAATTCACTCATCTCCTTCTAAGTGTCCTTTTTGAACAAGTTAGGGGGAATGGGGGCTCCCAATTGTGACTTGCCATTGTACTCTACAACAACACGGACTTGGATTTTTTGATGATACTAAAAGGAAATGACTGTCTTTGTTGGATGCACAACATATGGAAWTTCTTAGATGTGCAAGGAATTGTAATTGGAATGGGGTTTCCAAGGCCTATACAACTCTAAAATAGGAGGCTCTTTTTTCCCTACACCCCCATAGAAGAAATCCTCCCTATTCACAACCATTAAAACGTCCTTCAACAATTATACGAGGGTCTATCGTAACCTGAAGTGAACCCAAGTATCTAGAAGAAGATAAGGTGAACTCAATTGTCTTTTGGAGTTCATAGGAAAGACAATTTTKTTTGTCAACCTTTATTCTTGAGACAACCCTCGTATTGAAATATTATAAAGTAACATGGATTTTTTTCTATAGCCCATAGAACAAACAAGTCTTTTATGTCACAATTTATTYTGAGGATGTCTACAATATTTTTGARACCTATAGTCTTAGTTTTAGAAAGTTATAATTTAAAGAATATTTGGTAAAACTGTAGAAATTATAGGACATTTTCACATTTAATTTGCAATAACTATTTGTCATATTAGTGAAGGTGAAAAAATATTGCCATTAAATTGTTTCACTTGGATGGAAATTTGCTAACCACAATATAAAAATTAGTACAAATTAAAATTAGTACAATTAAAATTAGTACAAATTAAAATTAGTACAATTTAAATTAGTACATTTTAAATTAGTACAAATTAAAATTAGTACAATTTAAATTAGTACAAATTAAAAATATGTTGCTTGTCATTAATTAGCATTATGCTAATAATAGGTCAAATTAATGTAATTTTCAAAATTGTATTCACCTCTTCATATATATTTTATAATCTCATACTGGAGTCAAAAGTCATTTTTMATTTTAATAACTATTTGTTGCAATGTTAATATGGACCACAATACTTTTTAAGAGACTATTTTCACTAGCTCAAGATCTTTATAGCATGGAGATATCTTCAACGTTGGGTGGTATTCAACGTGCAACACAATTGAATATTGAGTCTTTTCTGTGTTGATTGCATTGAAAAGGTAGTAGCTTACTTATATTTTTCAGATTGTTATATGGTAACAACAATAGTACAAAAACTCTAATGAAAAATAAACAACAATATCTATGACAAATACTTCTTTAGTCCCACTAAATGCTTTCCAAATTCTTCATGCAAAGCTTGTAAATCAACATGATTAGGAAGATTTTAGTGGAACTAAGGGAGTAATTGTTTAGATGAATATTTATCAAGAAGAAGCTTACAAAGTATTAATGAAATTGTTTATAAAAATTTTACAAGAATGTTGCAAACTCACAAGTAAAATGTTTAAATTTGATGATTCAGTGATGTACAAAATAGGGTCACCAAGGGCTAAGCTATTGGTTTTGGAAAATAGATATTCTTGATTTTGAGACTTGGAAACTCTATATAAGGTAACTATACCCAAAACCAACAAACTAAATAAACGAACACCATGTGCTTGACTCCCACATCAAGTAGGTCAAACTTAATACTATTGTGCAACTACTGTGAGCTTTAGGTGCACTGTAAATTATGGGGCATACCTTCTAGATAAGTATTTGAATACAAGATTTTGAAGGGAAAAAAATAGTGAAGATTTGCAAGATAAATAGCAAGCTCTGAAAACCCCTGGTGCCTCACAAAAATGTTGATATAATTGGTGTCCAAAAACATAAAAAATAGGTAGTAAAAAATGTTGAAATGCCAACAGGCTAGTAAACTCTCAATATCTCAAAGGTATATCCAGGCATTATCGACCCTACCCAAAATGCAACACCTACATTTGGACCAAAAAACTCACTTTTTCATAAATATTAATCAAAAAGTCTGGGAGTGTCTACTGTCAGGTTTTTGGTACACCTACATACAAAACTTTGAAAATTCACAACTTATCCATACAATGCCCAAATAAAGCATGTTAGAGTGACTTGGAATCCTCTTTCAAAGGCCAACAAGGCCAAATAAAAAAGAATTGTGTTTAATAATAGTAACTATGCTCAGTTGGAGTTGGAATTAGGGTGTATATACCTTAAGCGGTCTACCACATGGTGATAGTCAAAGCCGGTTCCAGGTGACAGCTCTCATAATAACTCTCAACTAAAAATGCGTTTCCTGTGACTTTGTCTATTGGGGAATCGACCTAGTATGCCGTTGACTTGGTCCCTCTTTATTCCGTGAAATGACTCAATCTGCAAACTCTTGTGCAAATTGGAGAAAGGATCGTCAGAAACAAAGGAGTAATTCAGAGAACCTAGATTGTTCCTCGTATTTTCTAATGAGCTACGTCACGGCAAGGCTGAGAGTCGCGAGACGGCCTTGCTCCGAGAAAAATGAGTACTGAATGATCAGTAGGAAATTAAAAAGGGTGGTGAAAGTGAAGTATGATATTCAATAAGAAAAGGATTTGTACACTAGCAAAATGACGAGCTGTTTTGATTTTCAGGTGTCGAATCGGGCGTCATCGAAGACCCATGGCTCGTGCTGATACATCTCCCTCCCATTCATGCGTACTCGGCCAGCAGCAATGTCTTCCATGCGCTTCCGTGCAGCCTCTGTAGCTCTGGCTTCTGCTTCTGCGTCCTGCAGGTAAAGCATCAACTCTGATCAGCTTCAAATAATTCACATATGAGAATGTAAAAAGTAGATATACCCCCAATTACCTTAACTGCTTTCCCTCATCCAGAAACGTTCACATTGTCAAAATAGTTCAAATCCCAATATTATAAGCTTTTAGTACCGACCGAGTACACGTAAATGGTCCTGTGAGACGGTTTTAACGGAATGCAACAACCATGCGGGCATTCTCATGCTCGCAGGCCCAAGGCGAGGCCCAAGGACCACGAGCACAGTGCCGGAATTAAAACACCCACGCATGTGCAGTAAACCAAGCCATGGGTCCTAAAAGATCTTTTTCGCAACTAATCAATAACCAAGCCAGAAAACCTCTGTCACAACAAATGAAGCATGGAAACTATCTTAACAACTCCCTAATTGAATTCAGAAATTTCAAGTTGGAGCTCCAATCCCTCAACAATTGAATTGCCTCTTATCTGTAAACAATAGTAAATATTGACTTAATATCTAGTGAGCAATGAATTACTCATGAATCTTGAATTACTAGTTCATGCTAGCATTTCAACAAATAAAGTGAATTTGAACTTGAACAAAAGATATTTAACAAGTGCCAAGATTGTGAGCTTTTYACACTCAAATTTTTTTATTGCATGTAGTTTCTAGAAGCAAGTGGATAAAATGCTAGACTACTTGCAAAAGCCATTTGATTGACACATTTTTGTTAGAATAGTATATATACTTGTTACTTCACTTGTACAAATGCCTAGTTCTTTCATAGTTATTGTTATATTAGCTCTATTTTTGAATCTGAGCAAACTTGTACTTGCATCTATTTCCAAGCTCTTTCCAAATTCTTTAAGAGGCTTATTATAGAATTTATTATGGTATCAGAGCTTTTGTTTTAACTCCTTAGATCTATACAACATTTTTGAACTATCTTAACAAGTCAATTCAAGTATCCTCTTAGAATGGGAGACCCCAGAACATCTATTGCTATCCAAGTCCCATGTGAAAGCAAAACCTCACTAAATCCTCTTGGTACTAATACCTCAGAGGTAGATAGAGTACTTTTAGGGAAGCACCCCCTCTTACATTTTGCATACATTTGTGATAATAACCTATTTAATGGGGGAGCTATTTACCTTGTAAAGTGGATAATAAAACATGTTATTTTTTAAATAAAAATAAATATTTGTGTTTTGAGGCGGTGTATACTATCTCTCACCTTGTTCTGGCAGCTCATTCAGCCACAGGGCTTTTAATGGCCTAGATATGGTACTGCTATCCTCTGCTACCACCTTTGCAAACCGCGGCCGACAACTAGGTGCTCATGGATTTATTACTCTAACTATCCATTATTACAGTGGTGTTAGAGCGCAGACCGTGTCACAATGTTTCAAGACCCATCAGTGACCGGCAAGATGGACCCGCAATACAACATGAATGACCCATGTGGTTTTGGCAAGGCTCATGTTGGGCCAAGGGTCATGCATGAACATGCCTGGTGTGATAGAGTAGCTTCCCATACCACATTAATGATGGTGCACTCTAGTGTCTCATTGTACCCTTAAAATGGAGGTGGTTGAGGGTGGTCATGTCACTTTCATGCAACATATATTATTATTTTTGAGATTAACAAATTTTTTATCCATATTTGCTAAAAAAATTTGTAAGGCTCATTCTAGCCTCCTTACTTTTTGATGAATTTAATGTCAAATTGTTGCATGACAACAACGCTTGCACTTATGTCAAAAAAAATTAGTGAAATGACATGAAGCTATGTACTTGAAGGTCCACGTTGTTATCCCCCATTGCAATCTTCACAATTGCGTACATTATTGCAAATCTATAAATAGGGTTAAAATCAATATGTGTAAACATGTACAAGAACACTCTCATGTTTTTGCATGCCTAATTGAATCCCTCCTTGCTCTTTAAACCACTCCTTTGGGACTTGGCTRATTATGTATAAGAATACTCATTAAACAATCTCTCCATTTTTCCACCAATTGACTTAGGCAAACCCATTAGCGCATTCTTCATTTCCTTAAGACTATACAAACAAGAAATATGAGTACACCTCAAACAACCTCCCCATTTTCTGCAGCAATCCTCTTAGGCAAACCCATTATTCCATGTTTCATTCCTTTAAGGCTATGCAAATGAGAAATATGGATATTCATTACGGACTAGTTGAAAGTGAATGGTAGTTGTTATTTTGGGAACAAAGTGATCTAATTTCACTACAAGGGGCAGCCCTTGAGGGACTCATTAGAAGGCAATTTGGCCTGGATCTTACTATGTCARAAGTAGGTGGTAGGTCGAGCACTTGGTTGTTGAGCGCGGTTTGCAAGGGTGGCAACATGAGATAGTAGTACCATATCGAGGCCATTAAGAGTCCTATGGCTTAATAAGATGCTGGAACAAGGGTGAGAAATAGTGTACACCCAATTTGAAGGCTAAATAGGTAATAATAAAAATAMGACATTAAAAAAATGTATAGAAAAAAAAAGTAGATAATAAATTTTCTCATTCTTGAAATCATGAGACCACAGTAGGAATGCTATGTTTTGAAAGTTGAATGATTAAAAAAGTTCATAAGCAAACTTCAAAATGAGCATTCAAAATCACCCTATTCCAAGGTGTCAATGAAAAGGCTTGTCAGAAACTTAAAATTTCATGTTATGTCAGTGTGTAAGCATTTGAACTCAAATCTAATAACACTCAAACTTGAAAATACTAAACTTTTACTAGATACATTGCATCTTCTCTTAAAGTTTTAAAACCCATGTATCTCTCAAAGTCATAAAATTCTTATATCCCTACCATTTTAATTCACTTACCTTGTGTTTACAAGCATTTCAACTACAATACACTCTTGGGTGGAATCCTCTTCATACATTATAGAATTTATTTGGAATAGCAATGTGTGCTTTGGACAATTCACTCCCTTTGAGGGGTACACGTTCCTGCCAACAATCAAACTTTGAACATCAACACATTCATGCCATGAAGCATGGATTAAAGCAAGTAGCTTGTTAATTGACCTTTCAGCAATTCAACACTACAGACGTGCGAAAAGAGACTCATGCACTATACAAAAGCAATCATACTACTAAAATCACGGTGACCTCTGTAATATCACAAATGCTACCATTAATACTTGGGTCTTGTGCTTGCTATGTGACGCATTCATTGTATCACATATCAATAAAATTTTGATATATTTGAATTGAATGCATGATAATGATTTCAATAAGTCTTTAAAATAATGATGAATGCATAGCATAGCAAGCGCCAACAACTAGTAGGCTACTAAAATTCAAAAGTGCCAACAACAACCACAACAATAATAAGTCCAATATGCTCCAATAAATGATGTTTTTTCTAAACACTTGTTCTACCATAGAAACCTCTAGCTCCATAATTAGCGATTGCTTAACTTCCTCTCATAATTCTCAAATAGGGTTTCAGGAAAGATATTAGTATAGTGTATAGACTTGTAATTTTAGATGAATAAATCTAAAGCTCTTTTATAGTTATTGTTATGTTAGCACTGTCTTTGGATCTAAACAAATTTATACTTATGCTTATTTTCAGGCTTTCTGCAAATTCTTTAAGCAAGCTTATTACAAAATTTATTGATTTTTACAATATATGAATCCTTGTTATAAAACACATGAGAAAAATCATCCTTCAAGATTTGCTTCTATAAACTATAGTTGCATGAAGACACATAGAGCTATTTTTTTTTTGCAGATGACATATCACAAAGGTCCTAAAGTAGGATGTTGCAAGATCATGAAGGGAGGCCCATAGTCCACATAATATAGTTTGCCTAGCATCTCTTTGGTCAACAAATTAGTGTTATCCTAGATAATTGTATACCTTTGTTTCTATTGGTATTGTATGAGAGYCCAAGACTCAAGTTTTTTTTCTCTTACAAAATAAAAGAGTCTTATATCATTCTTTTTTTATTCTTTGTTACCTCCATTTAGAATCTTATACCACTATTCTAATGTACGTCTAACATTGTGTAATTTTTAGGTAGTTTGGAGCCAACCTTCATCATTCATGCATACTTGCACTCCTAAGGTACTCTAGCTTAAGTTTATTCAACAAATATTTCCATCCTATGGTACCCAATGCTTTCCATATTCCAAACATGTCGAGTTTTTTCAATAATGATTAATGTATTGTGTGAATAGAGATACTTTAAATTAAATCACTAACAATATTGGCCTCATGTATTTTATATATTATAAATAGTGAATGGAAAAGTACCTTCTTAATGATAGTGGATTTGGAATTATCAAGTAAAAAAATTCTCTCTTAGATTATCACTACCAAATTATATGGCACTATTTAACAATTTGCTTTTAATATCTATAAGCAAAAGGTGCCATATTGGTGAGCATCTAGCTTGAAGGTGGGTTTTCTAAATTCTCCGTACTTTCAAGGACCCTAAACCAACCAACAAGCAAATTTCGAGTTTTCACAAAAAATATTCAAGAAAGTAACATTTTTCTTTGAAGCCTCTCTTGTGCCTCCACTACTCCTATTCTTGTGCCTATTGCTAATGAGTCATCAGTAAGGAAACGACAGGGAGAAGGACAGGCTTGATAAAATAGCAATTCTCAGGTGGAACAGAGAAATCAGGAAACCGACAGTTTCACAATCAATGGACCCGAACTCCAAAGAAACCTCTAAGACCTGTACGCTGTATATCACTAAATCTACAGTTTAGTTTTGTGAAATAGGGTTGTCACAGTTCAGAATTTCAAGCACGCAACTCTGAATAAGGCCCATTGCAATTCTGAGCCCCATGAATCCCGTCTCAAAGTTCTCATCTCAAAGTGATAAGCCTCTTGTAGAACTTTCAAATCGCCTCGCCCAAATTGCCCCCATTCTCGGAGCACAAATCTTGAGCTCTGACACCCCATAATGAACCTCCGGAACTATGCAAAGTGCCGCTTTCTTTTGGGCCACACTCGCTTACCAAGAACAGGTGCAGTGACAGCCTTCTCTTGGTGCAGGCTGCTGGACTTTGTTGACCCATGCGAACCTCCAGCACTTGCCTTCTTGTTCACTCGGTGCGTAACTTCAAACTGCCCACAAGACAGCTCCATACCGGCCTTGAGACTGATCCACACCTTCAGAGACTGGCCGAGCTGCACAATCCGCTTCTTCTTCCAAGACTTGAGAAACTCCAACATGGAGGGCTCCACACGGAGCAGAACCTGAGGCCATGTGGAAGCATCGGAGCTCCGCTGCTCCTCCACATCTGGATGCTCCGCCAGCAGACGCCGAATGGCCCGTTCAATCTTGGACAGAGTTGTTTCCAAAGCCTCCACATGCCCGGTTCCTTTACAACTAGAGCATGGAGAATGGATAGTCAAGGTTACACTGGACCGAACACGCTTGCGAGTCATTTCCATGAGACCAAATTCGGATATCTCAGAAATGATAACTTTGGAACGGTCCCTTTGGATTGCCTTCCGCATCTCTTCATGCACCAACCTTTCATCCTCAGCAAAATGCATGTCAATGAAGTCCACAACGATGATACCTCCTATGTCGCGCAGGCGAATCTCCGAAGCAATCTGCTTAGCAGCAGCCAAGTTAACCTCGAGAATTGCTTCTCGTTGCCTCGTGGTGTGTCCAAGCATCCCTGAGCCACCATTGACGTCGATAGATACTAAAGCTTCCGTCTCCTGCATTACAAGGTACCCTCCACTGGGAAGCTCCACCCGTTCGCTGGAGAATCTGTCGAGGTCAACCTCAACACTGAACTTATCAAAGATGGGCACTTTCCCACTGTAAAGGACCACCCGACTCATCAGATGTGGAGCCACTTCTTGCAGATAGTTGATCACTTCTTGGTAACTTTGAGATGAATCCACAACTAGTCTCGAGATTTTCTCCGTGAAAAGGTCGCGTATGATTGTTAATGTCTGCCCCATTTCTCGATGCAAGAGTACGGGAACGGCAGCTTCCTCCCCCCTCTCGAGAGCCAATGCAGCAGAGGCTGCCTTCTCAGTGATCTCTTTCCAACTGTCGATCAGGCGTGTGAGGTCTCTTTCTAACTCTTCTTGTTCATGACCAATAGCCTCGGTCCGGACCGTGATGCCTAAGTCTTGAGGTCGCAATGATTGAGCTAACAGCTTCAACCTTCGTCTCTCAGGCCCTGTCACCAACAGATACGTATTCTGAAAAGGTTCTCAACCCTTCCAAACTACAAGAAAAATAGCGACCTCGTTTGTCACAGCACATATAAAAGGCAGGAATGTCTTAGGTCTTCAAACGCCCGTCAACCTTTAACCCCAAATGAAACAAAGATTTGTTCTTTTAAATGAGCAGTTTCATTGATCTTACTGTGAAAAATAATAGGATTTGAATGGRCTAATATTATAGATCGCTAGAATCAAAAAAGAACATTGCACGTGTAGGTGAGATAATAAAAAARCGGAAACAAAAGAGAGTCCCCATGTGACCTACTCTAAATTGGTAAACAAAAACATGAGGTCCARTTTGTGTACTTCGGGGKTAATTAGCGTCAATTTTTTTGTTTATTAGAACCAGAGCAGTAAGGAAGCTAGTAAAGAACAAATTTTTTTTGTACCCATTGCCTCTACAAATGACAACATTAAAACGTACGTTCAGATAACGGGTAGCTGAGATCAAATATGTTAACTCTTTATCTCCATTGCATTGTACTATAGAAGACAAAGACTACCAAAGGGAGGAAATGCGAAGCATACCTGTGATACGAGCAGAGACTCCTACTGTATTTCCCCGTGGTATGAGAACCCAGAACCGTCCTGCCAGAGTAGGAAAGGCGGTGAGCCGGGGTCCCTTTTTCCCCATCGCTTCCTTCTTCACTTGCACTATGATAGGCATTCCTACTTCCACATTCCGCCATTTGCTGAATTTACGGCCAAAGTTAACAGTTATTGGACCACCATGCTTGTGTGGCCTCCATGCTTTTGCTACTATTTTCAGTTCCTCTTTTTGATCCTGCAGATCGTAATCCGCAGTCCCTTCGGCAACTCCATCTGCTTCGACATTTCTCAAAAGTTCATGGTGTCTCCCCTCGTCYTCATCTTCATCGTCCTCTTCTTCAATGAAGTCCATATCCTCTTCAGACAGACCTAGATCCTCGTCCCCCAGCGAAGCTCCATTATCTGAGTTGTTAGAAGAAGCGTTCTCAGATGCGTAAACAGGTGGAAATGTGTAAGGATACTGATTCCGTGCTATGTCCAGAAGTGCAACTCGTGAGCCGCCAATGTCGATAAACACCCCAGACATCCCAGGTAACAGTTGCTTCACCCTTCCCAAATAGATATTGCCCACTTGCACTTTTGTGTTGACAGGCTCAATGGAGAACTCCACAAGCTTTTTGTTTTCCAGGATAGCCATCCGTTGCATGGTACACTCAGAGGTGTTTATCAAAATTTCAACCTCTACCTCAGGCTCTTTCTTCAGGTCCCCAGTGTCTTGACTTGACGAGAACACTCTTCTGGGCTCCTCACTGGTTGCAGGAACCTCATTCACTTCCTGCTTTGCCGAGAAACGGACGTCTCTTGAGAATTCCTGCTCTGCTTCTGCGGCTATCATGGACTCCAACAGCCACGGCTCCTCGGTAGGTTTTCCCAAGGAGAGCATTTTTTTCTTCAACCACTCATCATACGACCCTTGGGGTAACTTTTGGGCTGGCTGTACCTGTACTCCAACATGGAAAAGTAGCCGGCGTTGGAGAGATGAAGTTATTTCATCAGAAAAAACAATAGCAAACACTATGAGATTGGTCATTGGACCAGAAGAACACCAGCTGGAGAGGAAAACCCATCCCTAAATCTGRTCTAGAAATCSMGATGTGTCGCAATTGGCGGGGCTTACACCGAAAACTGTCTCAAATGGTGTTAAAATTGGCAGGGTCTCWCACAGCTAGGTTCTCTACAAGCACAAAAAGAAGGGTTAGAGAGAGAATTGACGGAGGCCTTTATCTTTCACCTTAGCAATACGTCGACTAGGCTTCTTAAAGCCATCTCGCCGACGAATCACAGCATCTCCTCTATTAAGAACATCCATATTTGCTTCAGTGACCTCTATTCTCTGCTCCACAGATTCAATCACTTCCGCACTTGTCTCTGCTGGCTCCTGAACATCGATCACTTCTCCATACTGAGGCACGGGTTCCTGTGACACTGCAAAATTTGAACATGTCATTCACCCCAAGAATAAACACGGGCCTCATATTCAATCTCTTCCAGATGGTGATATTTTCCAATGAGCTAATCATTACAATAGATTAACCCCCAAACGTCATAGCCAGCCCCGCAGGCCGAATTTTCAGTGTAATTTCAAAAATGTGACGTCTAAGGGATAAGAGCATGCATCAAGAGAAGAGAGAGGATAAGTCTAAAGAAGAATGACGAAGACAAGGAAGCAATCTCAGCAAAAATTGTGAACACTCMCACCCTACATCTGCAATTTAGGGGTAACTGTCTCGCGACCTTCCTAACATGCAAAACCTTAACCTAGTGACTTCACTGGGAACAGCATACTCAGACAAAAACATGCCAGTATATAGGGCAACCGAGAATTGAAACTCGAAAGAGACCATAAGGTTACAAGATGAGCCAAAACCTTTTGAGAGAGCTTGAAACCCTTCTCTGCGCTCTGCGATATCTTGAAAGGAAATAGTAGCTTGAGATTTCGATTGAATCTCGTCCCACCACTGGGGTCCCCAAGTAGGAGCCGGAAACTGTACTCTAGTGGCAGCAGMAACCTCTTCTACCCCTTCTGTCTGGGTGCCCTCCCAGAGAATGCCAGCTTCCGGAGTGTCACCTGCACTACCATTCATACTAGAAGCTATTGAGAATAGATTGTTCATTGGTGCTGCAGCGCTTCCAGACGGTATATCACTACCTTCACTAACCTGCTTAATAGCATCTCCTGGTCGTCTTCTCCTTCTCCTTCTTGCTTTGGGAGGTAATTCCTCAGACCCTGAAGAGTGTAAAACTGAGTCTCCAAGATTGCTATTGACAGCCACATCCTCTTCAGAATCACTGCCTACTGTGTCCTCTATCAATACAGATTGAGCTACAGCTACCTTACCTAGAATACCTTCATCTGAATCCGCAACARCTACAGGTTCTTTCCTTCCTTTCCTTGACCTCTTCGTCTTCACTTCTACGCCAGAGATATGAAAGTCTGGTTCCGCTGGAGTAAGTCCAGGTCCATGTCCCTCGTGTGCAATCTCTTCAGAAATTGTACCTCCCTCATGAACATCCACACTTCCGTTAAGAATTGATACAGAAGTCTCTCGCGCCCTAATTTTTAATTCTTCATCTTCTGAAAGCTTTACATTGTCATCCAGCTTCCCTCCTCTCTTTCTAGGTCGAATACTCTTGTTACTTCTGTCAGGCTCAGATATGGAGTCGCTGCTCCCACTGGGTKGCTCTTCTGAAATTCCCAATCTATGCATGTGTTCATCTTCACTAATTGCAGAAGAACTAGACGAAATGCCTTCTGTCGTTGAACTCTTCAAATTCCTAAAATCTACAATTGCATCTTCAGTAGTCACTTTGCTCTCAGTTGGTTGATCCACAGCAGCAGTCTTCTTCTTCCTTCTCGATCGACCAACGGAAGGGGCAGAATGTTTCTCAGGAGATTCTACTTCGCTATGACTAGTCTCCTGGGCCACTTCTGTGTTTTCAACTTGCAAATGCTTCGAAATTTTATTGCTTTTAGATTTTTCCGCTCCCCCTTTTTTAGCTGCACTACGCCGTCGCCTTCGGGTCCCAGGCTTCGCATTTGATAAATCCTCCGAGGACTCTTCATTAGAACTCACCTCCTCAGTGTTCTCCACTATCTGCAACAATAAATTCAGTCCTTATAATACTGGTTTGACCAGCACAACTCCCGTCAAAGAGGTTATATAGTGTGCAGTTGTTGTAATGCAGAGTGAGCATGCCAATGTAACATTACAGAGGGGCTTATACTCAAACTATTTCTCGCCATCATACTTACCTTGAACTCTGTCATTCAACATCCTGCTAATTCAGATGCTTTAAACTGTCACATTCATGTCTTTTCTAATTTAGTAGGCTTWAACTCAGTCTCATTCATGTTTMTTTGCAAATACTAGAGACTGTGATACCAAGTCTAGAGTGAGTTTTGAAATCTGGAGGTCTGTTCCCAAGGATCTGTCATAGTACGAGAATTCTCATGTTATAAAAAACGTCATATAAAAGACGTCTGAGTGCACCTCTTTCTGATTCCTGGTCAAATCCTCCACTTCCAATACCTTCTTCTTTCTCCCCATGCCACTCCTTCTMGGAGGAATCTCCGCCTCGGACACTTGATCAAGACCAGGTTCAGCTCCAAGTACCTCCTCCACGGGCTTCTTCCCTCGCCTCCTCGACTTCGGAGAAGCCTTCATCGTCGTCGTCGATGTCTCCTCCAGCGCTCGAACAACGCCATATCCACAGCATTGCACYGACAAAATTCCTCCCCAAAGGATTCGCACGCCAGTGTTCCTACACGAACGGGAYAAGGAGGGTGTCCAACAGAGAACGCGGGATCCCGTTGCCCTCAGTCCACCCGGCGGGAACACGGCGACGACAGACGGGAGAGACGTCGACCCGGCCATGGACTGAGGWAATGCAGCGGCAGCTGGCCGTATCGGCCATGCCCTCGCCAGCTCTCTCTCTCTACCTTGCCAATCCTCCTCTTCCTCCACCTTCCTCTACCACCATAGCTCRAAGTCCTCGCAACAGAAAAAACAATGACCTAAGCACCGAATCTGCACTCGGGAATCTCAATTTGAGCTCCTTCGAAAGGAGCAAACACTGACGGATCTGAATTCGGGGACAACGGAAGCTGCAGAATGGCTGGAAATGGCGCAAAACGGATGCGAGAGAAGAGGAAGAGAGAATTTCACAGAGTATTAGGGTTTAGGGGTTTTGGATCAGATAAGTTAGTCGAAGCGAAGGGGGCCTTTTCCGATTTGGATATGTGGGGCCCAGTTCCGTGTTCTTGACTAATAGTTCTCTGCCACTTTTCCTCCCCTGGTTCCTTTCTGGACCCACTCACTGACCAGTAAGCCTACGTTATGGTCATAGTCGACCACTTAAGCGATTCCCTACATGTTTCGGAGCATTTGGAGCAGCATACACCCAAATGMGCCACAAATTGCTACTGTGACTAGTTACTATTATTAGGCTGTTCAGAATTTCATATTGTCTTGTTGGCAAGTGAAAGGAGGTTCCAATGCACCAAAGAACATGCCATTTGGATATAGTATGCAAAAGTTATGGAGGGTCAAAGTTTGTTTCTAAAAGCGTTTCTTACTCATAGGTACATAATTAGTTTTGGAGATGTACACAGTTTGAAGATGGCGGTTGAAGGTCAAGTGCCATTTTTGGGTGCCTACCTTAAGGCAATGTAAAATTTTTGTCATGTAGGAAGATAGAAATCATAGAGATTATTTGTCAGTTTTTTGTAAATTTTTTCCCTGAATTCAAATTATTATGAGTTTTGGAAGACAAAAGTTGGCTCAAACCCAATACCAATATATAGAGTCTTCTAATTTTGACCATTCAAGAACTACTTTCCCACTCACTACTTTGGGACATGTGTCATCAACTTATTAGTTCCAATCTGGAAAAGGAGTAAAGAACACATTCCAAGCTTTGGTTGACCAACCTTGATTGGAAATAGCTACACCTACAGGTTGGGTATGGATTCCTAGTTGGCAATGGATGGTTCTACCATGCTTACCATTGTGTTTTGCAGTACGGTGAAGTAGAGCAAATTTGCTACCTAAGTACCTTGCAGAAGTTGTTTGTAGAAGCTTTCCATCATTTTTCCAAGATTGATAAGTTGGACAAAAAACACTTCTTCACCTACAATCCAATGCTAAGGTGTAGTAGAAGTTGAATATCAAGGATCTATAGCTAGATAAATGCCTTTGTGCAACTAGAATCAAGTTGTTTCAATAAAAAATGATTTTTTTGTGATTTTTCAAAGTTTGCTTCAACAAAATCAATAAGTATGGATAGATTCATCTTAATCCTTCATTGCTTGGAGTATCTCATAATACATTGAGAAGGGGATGTATTTCGTCTTGTTGAGTGGTGAGGGGTTAAAGTAGGAGCAACCATTAAAATCACTGTCTCTATAGGTGTGGCCTATATTTGTACCCATGTCCATTGTTTTTCGTCCCATGATTGACAAGTACTTAAAAATGAAGGTGAAAGGTGAGTAGTGCATTGTTTATGAATGCATGTGGGTTTGAGAACAAATTCAATAGAGGATGTAATGTGATTAGTTCTATTGTCATTAGGTGGATGGGGGGCCGCTAATGAGTAACTATGGGTTTGAGAATAGGTTCTGATCAATAGAGTTTGTAATGGACATTCCCTACAAGGAAGTTTACAATTATTGCTATTTCATGGTTTGAAAAATCATTGTGACCTCATACTTGCAACTAAATCTCTATTGTTTTTGTCAGCATTTTTTATTTTATCTTTCCTACATAATGTCATATTTTTTCCTGTAAGTAATTTGCCTTCATGTTTTGAAATCCTTACGTCCATTGTAATGGTTGTCTTTACTTTAATTCCTAAAGGACCGAAGCTCATTTGGAGCACAAATCTTGAAAAACTCTACCACTTTTAGGGCAATGTGAAAAAAAAAAAAAAAAAAAAAAAATCTTTTTTCAAAATTCAACTATAATAATTTGTACTAGACTACTATGGGAATGAGTGGAAAAATTTCAAAAACTTTGACTTCGTGGATTGAAAGATTATAACGTTTGAAGCTAGAAGAGTTTTTCTTTTTGAGCTTGCTCGACAACGCCAATGGACTTTAAAACCTCTTAGAGTAAGATTGCATAAGATGCTTGAAAAATTTCCCCAAGCTGCGTGAAAAGTTTAGGGCAGCATAAGTTTTAAATTGGGCACCTGATCGGAAAACAATTGGGTAATTGCAAGAAACACTTGTCGATTTTGTTGTATTTGGCTAATTTTTTGGGGATTACTTTAAAATTAAAAAATAATTTAAAATTAAAAAAAAATATGATTCATATATATACCTTTAAGAAGAAGCTACCCAAGGAAGGAAAAATATAGGAAAATTCTCTAAGTAGGAGAACTTGAAAAGTGCCAAGTCTCAAGAAAATATATACTTTGATATTTTAGTTAGTAAAAATTGGATAAAATTTTTCCATTTGCAACAACTTTATGTGGATGTCTAGTCATAAAAAATATCCACCAAAATCATTTTTCATTATTCAAAACTTCATTACAAATGGTGCTCACTTTAGGCCAATCTAGAACTCACTTCAGTCACTTGCAATAAGCAATTAAAAATCCCTCTTCTAGAAAGTTGTATCTCCATATTGTAAAACACCTCACAAAGTTTCATGACCTAACTTTTCAAAAAAGGTACTCGGTAGTATTAGAAACCACCCAAAGTGCAATTGTGACATATTATCAAATTCCAATTTTGGTCATTAAAGTAATTTTAATAAAATTGAAAAAATTCATGTTTATTTTTCATACCATTAGAAAACTTGCTTCCAAATTTCTTGTTCTTTCGAGCATTTTTGCAAAAGTTATAGACAAAAACAACTTTTTTCATGAATGTGTGACAAAAAATAGGTCAAGTGTTTCTTGCAATCACCCGTTAATTCCTTAAGAACCACCAAGTGACCGTTGAATGTATGCAAGTAATCTTGAGGAGGTGCGTATGACAATATTTTACAATGGATTTTCTTCAAATTTTGACTCAAGGTTTAAACATGTACCTCTTAAGAGAAAATATAATTGGGTGATTGGTAGAAACACTTGTCCTATTTCTGTCACACATTCATGAAAAAATTTGTTTTTGTGGAAACATTTTGCACCATAGACTTTGAATTAAAAAAAAATTGTATTGAAAAATTCATTCAAGAGTCTAGGAAAAAACATTCAAAAAAACACACACTTGATTTTCATTCTTTAAAAAATTGTTAAGTAGAAGTAGATTCAAGATTGAGCAAAAAACTAAACCGTTAATAGCTTTAGAATGGGATTGAAAGACAATAATCCCAACGGTTAAATTGTTCTAGCAAGCAAACTTAACGTTGTCAAACAACTGTTTTTGAAAAATTGTGAAAAATGCATTTAGAAATGAAATCTGTAAGTTATTTTTTTTAAAAGATGCATAAAATACAATTGCCCATAACTTTCACATAACAAATCCAAAAGGGAATGAATCAAAGCTCCCTATGAGTAAAAAATTACAATCTACAAGAAATTAATTTTTTTAATTTTTTTTTAATTTTTTTGTGTGAGGTGGTTTCCGCCCCACAAACCAAAATGCTATAACTTATGAACTATGAATCTAATGCCAAAAAAAAATTCTAAGTGTTTTGATGGTTGTAGTCTAGATTTTTGCTTTTCCACAAAACACCCAAGACTATAAAATAGGGGTTCAAAATCTAAGGGAATGGTCAAATAGTCTAACGTCTTGTGCCTAGAGTCACTTGCTTTCAAGATTAGAATGGGATTTACTATAATATTCCACAATCAACAAGGATTTACACATTCACTCTTATACCCATAATTTGGTGGCCAGTCCATTAAATAATTCTATGGGCGGGTGAATGCGGTCCCTATCCTGCCTAGCATTCTAAGGGAGTTTCTTTAACAGTTTGTTAGGTTTGACCACAATTTATCATGCGCATGATCTAATACTAGACAAATGCAATATATAATATATTTATATGTTCCTTAATTATTGGTGATTTGCATTACCAAGACAATTTGTCTAGTCACTATTTAACTGGCCTAATTACTAGTCACTAGTTAGATGAGTGGAAACTGGAAACCAGTCCCAGTCCTACAACAATTTGTCCCTATCTAATGCAGGGCATGATTGCAATGCATTCACCAAGCTTAGTGCACTCTGCACATTCACAACAATTTGTCAAATTGTACAATTCATGCAAATTCATGAATTCATCAAAGACACATGATCTCACTACCAGCCTTACTAATTCCACTTGTTTTCTAGACTACTTGTCTTGTCCAAAATGAACTCATTCCATTTGGATATAGTCTCACAACTCTCAAAACCTATTTCAATTCCCTATCTGATCAATAACTAGATCATACAATCTCTGTACTATCTCAAAAGACAAGTAGTCATTCTCAATCTTCACCAAATCTAGGGCATTTTCACACCCCAATTCACTCACTAATATGAACTAATCACTAGTTCAAACTGACTCTGTAAAATCAGTACTTTGACAATTTGTACAATCACTCCAAAACTATAGTTTAGAAATCAAAAGACAATTTGTTAAATTTCCCAAGCTGGAAATAAATTATTTAATCAAATTGTCAATCAATAATACTACTTCATATATCTATTCTTGCCAAATTTGTGCAATTCAATATACACTCAACATATGAATTCCACTCACACAATTGCACATGCATATGAATTACAACAAGAAAACATTTAAGTTATTATTAAATTAATAATTGACAAGTTGTCATCTCCAACTGGTCCTTCCCTGCTTTCAACAGTTCCGCAGCCACTTCCACAAATCGTGCACAACAATTAGTCTTAAAGAAAATACATGTAGAAAATTCTTTAAATCACACAATTTACAACTTGTTCTTAGTTTTGACTAATACCAATTTAATTTTGAACATACTGGTTCATATTAATAACAACGACAAATTGTCTACAACAGCAAGGAGTAAAACCAATCGCTGGTTCACTACTTCTAAATGACGACTTGTACAAACATCTAATAATCAATAAGACAATTTGTTTTATATGTATGCATTTAAACGCAGAATTTCAAACAAACAAATCCAATCTCTGGAATTTATCTTTCCTGGAATTACAACTTCAGTTTTTCTAACTTTCATAGACAAATAGTCGATTTCACACAACTATTCAACCCTTATTTAATTTACCCAATTTACACTTAGATGCCAAGTCCAATCACTGGATCAAGGCCACCAACTTAACAAATTGTCCGCTTCACAAGAGACCCAATCACTAGACTCTCAGACAATTGGTTAAATTGACACAATTTAAAGGAACCAATCATTGGTTCGTGATTCCACTTGACAAGTTGTCAAGCTAACCGATCCAATCCCTGGTTCTTAATATCAAGGCTAGACAACTAGTCTAACAACTTGTAAACAACAATTACAATTAAGACAATTTGTTAAGTAACAACATACCAAATTTAGTCGAATCTTCTGCTGGTACTCTGCAAGTTTGGCTCCTGTTCAATACTCCAACTCCTCGATTGACAACTTGTCTTTCAGCCAACGTCCAAGTTCTCACTCGGTCGACAATTAGTTTACTTACACTCTCATAGACTAACTTCCAAATTTGCAATGGAATTCTCACACACGCAAACTCACAACTTGACAAACCAAAATCATCTCAAGAAAGCACACACTACAATTCGTCATAAAACATACACAAACTATTAGGGAATAAATCCAAAATTAACTCGACAAATTGTTGTAAACATGGTCACAAGAACTACAATCCAATCACTGGATAGATTCCACGAGATCAAGCACAAAGATACAACAAACCCAATCACTGGGTTAACACACCACTTCAATTACAAATTGTCACACACACGATAATCCAATCATTGGATTACGACACTATACTCAGCACTACGGTGCTGGACAATAGTTTTTATAAAAGACGAATTGTATATTAGAAATTGCAGGAGTTCATTATTTACAAACAAAAACATTACAACAAAAGCATGAGAAAAAACTTGACTGCAAGAGTGTTTTTTAGAGGTGACAAATCATCTATCCTTAGCTACTGGAAATGTATGACCGTAAGTACCAACAGGTGCTAAGACAATTCGTCTTCCTTCCTATCTAGCCGAACTATAGCTTTTGGAATCCTTCATCTAATTGTCCATTCTTCCTCTATCCATTCCTAAGACAAGTAGTAAGTGTCTGCATTTTCCATTACTAAAGACAATTAGTCAAAAACAGAATTTTTACTATGCTCACAATGGTAATTGTATCCTTTATTTTTTAGAAATTTTTAAAAATCATTTAATATTTAATTTTCAATTTTGTTAATATGTCACACTTTGACATTTAGTTTTTTTTTTAATATTATTGAGCGGCATAAAATACTGATTTTTAGAAAAAATTTCTATATTATATATTTTCCTAGTAGACACACATGTTCATATTGAAAGGCACCTAAAAATACATTATTTTATATCCTCTACGTTTGTGCAAATAGGCCTCCCTTGTGCATGCATTCTAAACATTAGAGATGGTTTTGATCTCATTTTTTTGATCAACACACATTATCAAGAAGTCTTCCCGAATGGACAATTTTTAGTTTCGTTGAAATTTGTTTTTTCTATTTTCTACAGATCACAAAGTTTAAAACTTGTGGTTTATCAACATTTATCATATAGTTATCGTTGCTTCATAGGTTTGCACGTTAATATACAATTTAGCGCATCATTACAATGCATTACTTTACAATTTATCGCATTGTTACAATGGATTACTTTCAATTGAACGTAATCCATTGTAACAATGCGCTAAATTGTAAAGTAATGCATTGTAATGATGCGCTAAATTGTATATTAACATGCAAACCTATGAAACAACTATAACTACATGATAATAGTTAACAAACCACATGTTCTAAGCTTTGTGAAGTAGATATCATTGGAAGTTGATGTGGATCACTAGGGCTAGTTGAGGATCACTGAAGATGGCTTGATTGAAGTAAAACAAGGGGTGTTTTAATTAAACTAATGGGGATGATAGAGTTTGACCAAGGGCGTTTAACTAGACTAAACTAAAAAGAAAGAAGTTGCTATCGTAAACAATGGACCTAAAATGTACTCAACCAATTTTCAACTAGGCCCACTATTTTAGTATTTTTGATTCACTTGGGGCTTGTTGATTTGAGGGTTAAATTTTGGGTGTTTCTAAGCATGTTTTTGAAACTAAACTATGAAGGTGAACACCTAGTGCCCTAGTGGGTTCAAAGCTTTGCCGTAGATTTGGATTTAATACCAAATTCAAGACTTGCTCAAACACTAGAGGTTCAAAGTTCCCCCCTTTCCAGGATTTTAACACGTAATCTAAGAATTTTGACACTACGTAAGAATGATCCAAAGCTTTGCTATTTGAGTGGGATCCACGAGCTACATACACATGGTAGACACGGTTAGTTGATACTCAAACTAGAAGACACAATTGCAACAAAGCATGGGTTTATCTTTAGTTAGTATGACCTCTTGTTAGTATGGTAAAGATTCATACTAAAGGTTCATCCAAAGATGCATTGCCAAAGTATAGTGAAGGGTAACTTTAGGATTATTCTTGGAGGATCTCTGTCAATATTTAGAAAACTTTGTGAGTTAAAAGAGAGGATCCATTTAATTCAGAAAAGGCAAATTTTATATAATATTTGGCAATACTATAGGGTTTATGAAATTCTACATACTCTATTATAAATAAATTAGGCTATATAAAAACATCATATAGTAGGAATTTTTATTGATAAGGTAGCCTTGACAAATAGGAGTCATGCAAATTTTTCATAGTACCCTCAGCATATTAAATGTGGAATTTTTTTTTTGTGAGAATGATAAAATGATCACGATTTTGTAAATCTAGGGATTTTTCCTAGGGTTTTGTGGCTGCTATTTAATAATTCAAGCTTGTCCAAACTAATCCTTCCATAGATGCCCCAAAAGAAAAAAAATTGTCCAAATATTACGTAGGACATTGTTTTTGACATAAAAACATGGGTGGTCAAATCCTATGTCACCTAAAATCCGTCACATTGAACATGGGGTTCTTCTGGTGTATATTGTCATAGTTATTTTACAAATTTTTATATTGATTTTCACAAAATTCATATTCAACTTAGCATTGTCTTAAGATTCAATAATTGAAAAGAGCATGGCCAATTCAAAAGTATCTCAAAATTGGCAACAAATTTCCGAGAATGTTTCTAATCACACAAATCCATTCACAAAAACGTTTAGGCTATACAATGTTTCACTACTAAAGTTGTATTAGTTTGTACGTTCCGCCTACTCATGAAGGCTTGCTGTCCATCCAGAACAGTCACTGGAGCTACCATAACAATTATTCAACAAAATTCAGACATAGCTAAGGATCCATCCCAAGTATTAACAAATATATTGAAAAGACAAAGACGCCATTGTACAGGTTACTAACGAAAGGCTTGACAATTGCACAATCTTGCAAAGGAGATTGACAAAACTGCACATTTAAAACACCATGATTAGATTCTATCACCAAAATTACCAATTAAAACCTCTTTGAATACTCATCCAACCGGGCGATGAAATAGATTTGGCGAACACTCTAAATCTCTAATAAGTCGGTGTCGCTCACCTTGCATTTGAAAGAACAATTCTATTGTAGAATAGGATACCAATCAAAATGGCGTTTTTGCATTCACAGTGAAAGAAATTTCTTTGCTGCCAACTTGAACACCATCTCAAAGGCTGAAAAGTTTTTTTTTTTCAATGAATTGTTTTTAACATGATCATCTCTATGTTGATAGCATGTGTACCAAATTTCAAGACCAAAAAATTTACACAAAAAAAGATATTTGAAATCTATCAACATGTGTAGCTGTCGGAAAAATTTCACTACTGCAAACTTTGACACCCTGCTTCCAAATGCTGAGTTCTTTTTCTTTTTCCATGAAATTGTTGTCAAATATCATCTCTGTGTTGATAATATGTGTGACAAATTTCAAGGTCAAAATATTTTCACACAAAAAGATATTTGAAATTTACCAACAAGTATCATTGTAAGAGACAAATTCACTATTGCCATATTTGATACCCTCCCAAGGGTAGAAAAGTTGTTTTTTACCATGAAGTTTTTCTACAAGATCATCTCTATGTTGATAATATATGTGCAAAATTTCAAGCTCAAAAGTTTTGCCCAACAAAAGATATTGGAAATCTACCAACAAGTGTAGTTTTAAGAAGGATTTTTTTAGCCCTTGGTATAGTGTTATTTTGTGGGTCAAAGTTTGAAATGGATGTAAATAATCATTCTCCAACTACACATGTTGGTAGATTTCCAATATCTTTTGTTGGGAAAATCTTTTGATCTTGAAACTTGGCACACATCTTAATAACATAGAGGTAATTTCATGACAAAAATTTCAAGATAAATAAACAATTTTCAACGCTTGGGAGGGTGTCAAATTTGGCAATAGTGAAATTGTTTTTCACAACTACATATATTGGTAAGTTTTCAATACTTTTTGTTGGGCAAATCTTTTGAACGTAAAGTTTGGCGTATATGTTATCAACGTAGAGGTGATCTTGTAAAAAAAATTCATGGTAAAAAAAACTTTTTTTCTACCCTTGGAAGGGTGTCAAAGTTGGCAATAGTGAAWTTGTCACTTACAATCCTACATGCTCAGGACACATGTTGGTAAATTTCAAATATCTTTTTGTGTGAAAATCTTTTGACCTTGAAATTTGTCACACATATTATCAACATAGAGTTGATCTTGTGACAAAAATTTCATGGAAAAAGAAAAAGAACTCAACCCTTGGAAGCAGGGTGTCAAAGTTGGTAGTAGTGAATTTTTTCCCACAGCTATACGTGTTGGTAAATTTCGAATATCTTTTTTTGTGCAATTTTTTTGGCCTTGAAATTTGGCATAGATGCTATTATCGTAGAAATGATCTTGTAAAAAATACATTGAAAAAAAAAACTTTTCAGCCTTTGAGATGGTATCGAAGTTGGCAGCAGCAAAATTTCTTTCCCTGGGACTGCATAAACGCCATTTTGATTGGTACCCTGCTGTACAGTACAACGCAAAGATTGTTGTCATTTTCATCCACAACATTCGATCCCAAATTTCCATTTGTTCAAATAGTAACATTGAATGGTGTATCTATGTAAAAAATAATCCTCTCAGGAGCAGTGATTCCTTGAACAAAAACAACCCTAAGAAAGAAAAATTGCAACAACAAAGCAGAAGCTCACGTTCTCACAATGGTTGTCCTTGCATGCTTCTCTAGTCCATCTCATAAAAAAATTGTGCGTGAACTCTTATTAATCAACAACTCTTGAAACTTTCATAAACAGCAGAAGTTGAAAGAGATTACATACCAAAGGAACTATTATAACATGTCTTGAATTTCAACTCTACCCTAGAAAAATAATCAAATAAATTGAAAAGTGATGGATTATTTCCACTTGAAATTTAATAGTTCCCTCTTCACATGTACATTCATAAAAAAAAACTTGCAAACAATTTCTAACCTAAATACCTAGTTACAGGCTTATTTTGATTGGTATGTACTAACATCAAAGCAATAATAAGCAATTGAGGAGGTGAAAATGTAAATTAAATCTATGAAAATTTGGAGACAAGGTACACAACTAGACATATACTATCTACAAAACGTGAACCACAACTTCCAAACAATTGCCAACCACCACTTCAAGATTGATTGTTGGTTAACTTCAAGAATTCAAGGTTTAAATTCCGTCTATGTGTCAATTGCAAAGAAACGTGCCATTCATTCTATGAAACTTGTTTCGAATAATTGAAACACCAATCATATATCTCCTGAAATTGAAATATATTTTCACCCTTCACCTTGAGTTCTAACTCAAACAGAAAACTTTGCAATGAATTTTAGCCTTGATCACATGCTTCCAACGACTATGACTGTACAATACTAACTTACTTGATGGATGCACACAAATGTCAATAACTTTTTCACAAATGGAGTTTTGAAGTATAAGTCCTCTATCTTCAGCATATATAGAATTAACCATGATTGCTAATATTGGCCAAGGCCTCGAGCTCAACTATTGGACATTGAGAAATTAAAATATTCAAAATTCAATTTCTCAACACCTACTATAAGGCAACCAATGGAAAGTATCTAATTGAAATCTAATAGTGCGCTTTGAAACTCTCATTAATCTACAAAATTTCTTGATTGATTTCTAACTAGAAGCATGCTAACTATGACTTGCACAAACCGCATTCAATGATAAATACGTGCAATTGTCTTCAGTTTGAGAGACAAGGTGTACATTCACTATCTTCAATAAAAAAAAGCCGTGGTTTGTAAACGTCGACTATTGTCTCAAGCTCGATTGCTTGTAATATCAAGAAAGTCAAGATTCAACTTCTATCTTTACGTGCAAAAAGAGGCACGCCATAGCTAACTCCAATTTCGTGCTCTATAAAGCACCTCTACAATGAAAACCCAAGCAAGAATCACAAATGCTTCAATTCCATGATTGCAACCTTGAGTAGTCTGCTAATCAGTTCCAAATTTGCATTACAAGCTCCGTGTCCAATATTTGCAGGTATAATGATCATTTATCAACATAAGTCCTTATCATTGTGTTAAGAAAGTGCGAATGTTACGTAGAAGAAACTTTTGCATTCTTTAAGCAATTTATCCAACTTGGGAACTTGAAGTGAGATTTTTGAAGAGATTTTTGAAAGATCACAAGTGAGTTGCACATGAAAGAATCACATTAATTTGGTCCAAGAGCCAAAATCTTTCTTAAGACCTTGTTCTTCTCATGATGATTTCCCATGCACTCATTCAAAGGGGGGATTGTAGACAAATCCATTTCTAGTCAATTTAAGCACATTATTCAACCTAATTTGTTATAATATTTTTTCATATTTTTCTTCAAATATCAATCAATGCGTGAACTATAACATGAATGAATATTGCTTAAAATGTATTGAATAAGTGCATGAATAATGTTGAAATAATGTTGCTGATGAACAATTGGTGATTTAACCCCTAAAGGACCGAATGACCATTGAATGTACGCAAGCAATCTCGGGTAGGTGTTTATGAAGTCATTTTTTAGTGGACGTTTTTCAAATTTTGACTCAAGGTTTGCACATGTATCCTATGTGAGGAAATCTAATTTTTTTCCAATTAGGTGCCTGGATCAAAAGTTATGCTACCTTAAACTTTTCAGGCAACTTGGGCAGCTTTGAGTAGCACATGCAAAATTGCTTTTTCAGGATTGACATTTGGCAAGAGTGTAATTTACATGATACAAGATTCAAATGTAAAAAAAAACCCATGTGTAGTGTAAAAATCTCATTCTAGGAGGATTTAAAGTCTGCTAGCCTTGTCGAGCAAGCTCAAAAAAACCTTTTTCTTCTATCTTCAAATGTTATAATCTTTCAAGCTGTGTGGTCAAATGTTCTGAATTTTTTTCCACACATGGGTGACTGCAAGAAACACTTGAATGTCCTATTTTTTGTCCCCTTGCCATTGGACGGGTGGTTTTTTGCTCATAACTTTTGCCTTTCTTGTTCGTTTAGGATGAAACTTAAATTGAAGGTACATGCGGTAGTTTCAAACAATGAGTAATTTTTTCAAATTTTTCAAAATTAGTTTATTATTTTTAATCTACCCCCAATCGGATGTCTACCTTGGCCATTTTGGGGTTTTTTAGTCCTATTTTTTACCCAAAAATGTGCATTAGAAGCCATAAATTGGACTTGTTGGAGGTCTATTAACATTGAAAGTACTCATGATGAGTTTTTATGAAAATAGAAATATGTCAGTTGCACACATGGGGTCAAAGTGACCTTCCTATGCACAAAGGCTATGAAGAGGGAAAAAAATTCCTACATGAATTTTTTAGTACAATGCAAGCACAATCTTCTCTAGTAAACTCGAAATTTTTAAAATAATTTTTTGAATTTTTTTGAATTATTAATAATGAAAAGGTCCATAGACCATTTTTTTGCTATTTTCTGCTTCCAGACGCTTCTGTAGTACTTCATAGCACTCCATAGTACTGCATAATACTGTATAGTACTCAATCGACGGCATAGATATGCAAGTACCCAGAATCGACGGTGTACATTGATTGGCGTGCCGTTGACACATAGTTCTGGTAGTACGACTTAGTACTGCTAGTTCTATGGCCCAAAACTACATTTTTTAGACAAAAACGTGACGTGTTTCTTGAAATCACCTACATTCCTATAGTAGTCTAGTACAAATTTGTACGGTTGAATTTTGAAAAAAAAAAAAACTTTTTTTTTCTCACTGCTCTAGGAAGTGGCAGTTTTTCACAAATTTTGCTCAAAATGAGCCTTGATCCTGTAGGGGTTAACATAGAAACATAGTTGCTATACAATATTGTATCTTGAATACTTGTTTATAAAGCATTGAAATAATTTGAATAAACTTAGGTATTGACTTGGAAATGGAAGAAAAATCACATTATTTTGATGTTACCACAATGCGAGTTGTTTGATAAGTGCAAAGACAAGATTTCATCATTTAATATTGAATTTAGTGTTGCTTCACTAGGCATTGTCTAAGCATTGATAAAGAGTGCCAAAAAAATACATTAAATTAGCATTGAACTCTATTGTAACCAAAGCCACAATGAGTAAGTGTTAAATCTATGGAGGCCAAAATCAAGATATACGACCATATATTAGTTCATTTTATAATGTGCTCTAGTAAGAAAAATCAATATAATCAATAGAGCTTTACAACATAACTATATTAGTGGTAGTGACCATTATTTAGAAAATGACTACAACTAAAATTGTTGAATGAACATAAATGGAGCTTGGCTTTAGTTATTAAGGAGCCTAAATTTTGTTTTTGTTTTGCTCAAAGTCAAAAGGAGATTTTTAATTCTCTTACCATGCATTTTTCAAACATCTAGAGAACAAACTATGAATTTTCGAAGTACTAGAATTAGGTGTAACTATCAAAATCGATCTAGTAAGGTTATTATAATTAGAAGCAGAGCATTTTAGGAAAAAAATTGAAGGGATTGATTTTGCAAACATGTATCAATTAAGTGTCATTACCTTATTGATATATCTCCACAAGATTTTATGAACCAAACAAGACAAGTAGTATATTGCATATTCATACAATTTGCAAGTAACCATGTTGATATGTTTCACTTGTGGATCCAAGAAGTTATTGAAGGACATAAATGGTAAGATCATGTGTATATATTGTGCAAAAAATGAGACCAAGTGAACAAACCGCTAGAAATAAATCTCAAGTTCCAAAGAGATGTCTAGTAGCATTGCTTCAGATTTCACTGTTTTACCAAAACTTGACAAATTAATCATTACATTGTGATGGACTCATTTGCTCTATATAGGTATTATAGAGGATTTCAAATGGAGTTCTACTGGCAAGAGTTCCAATTTACTTGGTAGTGTTTCAAACATTTAAAGCAAGTGCATATTAAAAATCTCAAACAACCCATTCTTTCTTTCTTGCAATGAAGATTCTTTTTTTGTGATTCTATAAAAGATTCCTTTAAAAAGTTCATTAGTACAAATCAACAATTATTCAACTTGAGTTAGTAAGGGAATAAATTTTTGTGTTGCTAAAAAGCTAACATCACTATGAACCAACTATTTTCTTAAAGAAACTAATATAATGATATGCTATTTGTAAGATATTTGGACCTAGTGTAGCCTAAATTGACATTATACTATGTGGCTTTAAAGATTTGGGTTCAAACATACAAAGAGGCTAACTCAATGCACTTTCCATTTGAATCCATGGCATATTCTCTTCTAAACCAAGCTTCGAGTACAACACTCAAAACCTCAATGTCCAAGGTGAGCACTTTCAATCCTCATCAAATGAAATATCCTCAAAGTCACTCATGTCACTAATATCATCCACAAGTACTCTCCTTCTCTATCATTGTGAATCGACTCATATCCTCCAATGAGAGACCTTGGATCCATGTTAATCAATGGAGTGCCATGAAAATTTATTTGATGCAACAAATGCAAGTGGTTCAAATAGGGAAGTTGCTTCAACTTTGATCTAGAGCAACCTAAGGTCTCCAAACTCACCAAGTCCTCCACTCCAGGGATCTCTTCAATGCCAGAGTTGCTTAAATTTAATGAGCCGATGCCTTCAAGTAACCCAAAGATGGAAGTGATTCTAGTGATGTGCATTAACCAAGGTCTAACCAAGTCAAAAATGCAATTCTTCTACACCACAAATCTCAACGACACCACTCCAACTCATGTCCAAGTAAATTAGAGCCTTTAAGCACCCCAAGTCTAGTATCCTTTCCAAACTCACACTGCTTAACAATGAGTTTCATCAAAGCTTCCAATCCACACAAGCTGTGGATGGTGTACACACCCTTAAAACCTCTAGACTTTTTAAAAACTCAATGCCTTGAGATCCATGCTTTCCACCATGTTATTGTCATGCAAAATCTCCATCCTCCGCAATTGAACACACAAGCTAAAGTTACCCAATCTTTGAGCCATTCATTGCCTTCAAAAATTCTCAAGCAAAGTAACTCCAAGGATGAAAAGAATTCTACATCAGAGAAATCATAATAGGAATAGCATTATCTTATTTCAATCCATCCAAGCCCTTTCCCACCTTCCCACCCATTAACCACCTTGAATATTCACAATCCATGATGACTAGGTAACGCTAATCATGAATGTTTTCCAAATCAACATACTCAATATCTTAAAAACAATATAGAATCAATACTTTTGCAATGATTATGCCATACTTCATGTTTCTCCCCCTAATGGTGTCACTAACTTCAAGGACAATTTTTCATCCTCCATTACATCGCAAAACTCAATGCCCCCATCTTCACACAATAAGCATTCAAATCCTTGTAAGTCTTCAATAAAGTGTCAAAGCGGTTTTGGCATTGCTCTTTGGACCTCATAGGCCCACCATTGTTCTTCAAATTAATTTATTCAACAATGAGATCCCAATGCATAGCATCCCACTTTACTTATTGAAGAGGCAACACCAACCATGCGTTAAAGTCTCCATCGCTATCCATTTTTTGCTCTTAATTTCCTTGAAAAACTTTGACAAACCGTCCACATCTTGATGGCTTTGAGGTTGTACCAATCCAAGTTTCTAAGGCAAGGGTTGAAAACCTAAGCGATTCCCATCACGCACTTGTAAGACTCGAACAAATTTGAATCTGATGAGATGTCTTCAAAGTCACTCAAGTCACTAATAGCACTTATGTCATCCACAAGTCCCCCCTCTTCTTCTCCATCATTGTGAGTCAACTCATATCCTCCAATGAAAGACCTGCTTGGATCCATCCTAATCAATGGAGTGYCACGAATATTTATTTGACGCAATAGACACAAGTGGTTCAAATTKGGAAGTTGCTTCAACTTTGAWCCASARCAAWCTAAGGTCTCCAAACTCACCAAGTCCTCCACTCCARGGATCTCCYCAATGCCAGAGTTGCTTATATTCAARTGAGCCAATGCCTTCAAGTGACCCAAAGGTGGAAGTGATTCTARGGATGTGCAATAACCMAGGTCTAAYCGAGTCAATAAATGCAATTCYTCTACACCACMAATCTCARCAACACCACTCCAACTCATGTCCAAGTRAGTTAGAGCCTTCAAGCATCCCAAGCKYGGTATCCTTTCCAAACTCTCRCACTCCATAACAATGAGTTTSATCAAAGCTYGCAATCCCCACAYRCCMTGGATGGTGGACAATRTRSTACACCCTGAAAAACTCAAGACTTCCAAGGACCTCAATGCCTTGAGATCCATGCTTTCCACCAAGTCATAGTCATGTAAAATCTCCAACCTCCGCAATTGAACACACATGCAAAAAGTGTTCAAGTGGGGATTCTTCCTCAACACTTTCCATCCAAGTTCTTGGTAATCCTCTATGTTTGAACTGCAAAGCCATTTCTTGTCCACCCAACAATCTTCCAAGAAGAAATTGCTGGAATCCATATCACGCAATGTCACCAACTTCAGATCTCGTAGTTGATAAACCTAATACACACAACAATTTGCCACACAAGCTCAAAATAGTTGCACACATAAGACATGAGCATATCATGTAGTGCGACAAAAATACACTCAATGATCTAATCTTTGTCAAAATACATGAAATAATTAATATATTGTAACCAAATACACTCTTGATGATGTGTACCAACAAAAGTTATTCCCAMAGCTACTTGAAACAACAATAGGATTAAAAGAAAATTCAAAAGCTAAAATCATTAGCTACAAAAACTTACAAATTTGCGAATCTCCAATGGATGTTGGTCTTGTACAATTGCCAGCTTCCGGCACACATCTTCCAACCTCAAATCCAAATCATAAAAAACAACTTCCCACAAACACTTAAATGTCCAAGCTTGAAGTAAGTTGAGGAAAGTGTATTTCAACRCCGGCTCCAATGAATTGAATGCATCTACATCCTGGACATCAAATGCCAATCAAATGAAATTGTTATTCTATTTGTTGTTCAAGCCAAATCACACACCTCAAATCAAGCACAAGAGATGAATTCAAACTTACAACTTCTCTTGAGTATGACATCAAGGGTTTGGAACCTCCAATAGGATCCAAAGGTGGTGGTCTTTGTACTGATGCACTTGATGCACACTTGCTCACATCAATAGCATCATCAACATTGACTTTTAGACGCTTAGGAGGTTTGCCTCTTAAAGATGAACGTTGAATATAGATGGTGTGCAAATGATTATACCATACTTCATGTTTCTCCCCTAATGGTGTCGCCAACTTCAAGGACCGCTTTTCATCCTCCGTCACATTGCGAAACTCCTTGTCCATTCTCACACAATAAGCATTCAAATCCTTGTAAGCCTTCAATAAAGTGTCAAAGCGGTTTTGGCATTGCTCTTTGGACCTCAAAGGCCCACCATTGTTCTTCAAAATAATTTCCCCAGCAATGAGATCCCAATGCATAGCACCCCGCTTTCCCTTATTGAAGGGACCACCTTCAACCATGCATTCAAGCAAAATCAAAGTCTCCGAATCTTTCCATTTCCTACTCTTAATTTCCTTGACAAGCTTTGGCAAGCCTTCTTCTTGTTCATGCCTTTGGGGATGCTCCAATCCAACTTCTTGTTGAGGCATGGGTAGAAGACCTAAGTCACTCCCATCGGGTACTTGGAACATTCCAACAAATTTGAAGATGAGTTGTTGAATACAACGTCGCTTATCATGAACTTCCATTGCAAAGTTTGATGTGGTGAAGAAATTGCCCCTTTCACTTGAAGAAAGGATCATGTCTTGCGATGTTGACTTTGAGAGAAAGACTTCGATATAATGTAAGACATACAAACCACAATCGTAGTCGTTGTCTTGTTGTGGAACCTAAGAAACACAAGCCATCTCACAATGAAGATTCCACCATACATACTCTCATCGAAAGCTTATGAGGGAAAGAGAATCATGGATCTATCATACAATACCTCAATTGATTTCACAAATGTACCACACATAATTGTCAATACCTTAGCTTGAATATATTTTGTTTGAACAAGTGCATGTAATAGATCCACATTGTCAAAAGTCCTCATCCTCTCCATCCACGCTTGCAATATAAAACTGCACATGAGAACAAACATCCATATTCATTGTGAGTAGTGACAATCTCTCATCACCCAAGTCAAACTACCAACCGTAAAACTTTGCTTATCATTTCCATAAGGAATTTGGCCATACCTTCATGCTCTAGTGTTCATTGCAATGCAAGATGTACATGGGTCAAGCTTCACTATTGAACAACCATCACATGACCACTCACCACTAAAATCAAATGACTTCCAAAAGATTTGCCATGAAGACTATTCATGCAAAAACCGAAGTACACGATTGTCAAAACAAGATCAAACCCAAAGGCCCACCTCCGCACTTGACCTTCAAAAGACTCATGTTTCCCTTCAAGAGGGTCCAAATGAAGTATACAAGGGGTGCCCTTTGGTTCACCTGTCAAGAGACATCAACATGCATTAGGACAACAATCCAACCCACAAGTCCATTCCTCAAAAAATATTGACAACAAAAGCAAGCTTGGAAATACAATCTTACCAAGTGAACTTGGATCAAGGCCATTGAGATGACAAATGACAATGAGGCTCCAATGTGACCTAGGATTCAAAGAAGGTTCACCATAAATAAGGGAGACTAAAATAACTCATGTGAACCTTCTATGCAAGTTTAATTTTCTTTGTGTTATCCTCAACACATGTGTCCTTGCATATCATCAATACTTTCAAATGAATATTGAAAATTACCTTTGCCAAAATCCTGAAGATCCTAAAGTCTAACTTTCTCACAATTGCAATCAATTCCAAGGGATGTCAAGGGTGAAGATGGTCACCTATCAATGATAGGAATGAAAACATAGTCCTTCTCAAAAAGGTTCACCTCCCCAATCCACTTCCGTAATTGCTTGTAATCAACCTTACATTGATCAAAGCGCAAGGGGGTGCTGCTCTCTAAAAGCTTTGTGAAGAAAAAGCTGGTGAAGAAATGAAATCGTCTCTGATTTTCTCGAGAAAGTATTGTTAAGCTCAAGTACCTGCAATCGTAGCATCTAATAGGTCAAGCTTCCATGCCAGAGAAAACTCTATTCTAAACAATCAAGAGACTTGTTAAAAAAGAACCAAGAACCCTAAAATGCATCAACCATCTGAGTAGTCAGTGTCCACACTGCTCAAATCCAAAAAATGGGATTACTCACTTTATGTAGAAGTCAATGACATTGTCACTCAAGAACCTCCTCGGTTGTAGACCCTCCAGATCTGTCCGAGTGACCGTAACAGCGTCATCTTCGCCTTCAGGGTATGTAAGCAAATCATCTGCACCAAAGGCATAGCACGCTCAACATCAACAGACGAAATATTGAAGCTTTTCCACGAATATTCTGAATCGTGGTCCTGTACATGTATAAAATCCCTAGAATGATAACGGAAACTTGCTCCCAGTTCTTGCCTGACGGGGATAGCGACGAGCCAGCTTCACCAGCCCTAGCTCTTGACATCAGGTCCAAAATATCACCAGAGTGAAAGGAACGACCATGCATCTGGTCTTCTGCGCAGGTGCGGTGTCCAGATGCAAGTTCAGAAGTTCCATGCCTCCACTCTTCATATCCATCTTGCCTGTTTGCAAAACAAGAAGCAACGGAAAAGGCAAACTGATTAGCTACAAGCACAACATTCTTTAACGATTGCTTGTTCCAAATAAAGTCGACATGAGATCCAGAACTGGGTCGGCACCCCACTGGCAGAGTGTCGCACTACTGGCAGCGGTTCTCACACTTGCGTACCTGAATGACAAGGAAGGGTGCTGATCCAGGGGTTGAAAATATGGAAGCGGTTGGGGATAAAGCTCAGTCGAGGAAGTGGGCACGCTCGCTTGAAGGCCGGAAATGGGAAGGACTTGCCCTGGGAACTCATGTCTCGGCTGATTTCCAAAGACCGAGGGCAGCACTGGTAAGTCGGAAGGGCCAGGATCCCCCATCATCAGCTCTCCCTACACTAGTCCAGCAAGATCAGACTCTGTAATGTGAGAGCAGTGTGGGAACTGCTGTTGCACTCACGGCCTGGCCTCCACGGCGCTTTGCCGTCTGCAGGAAGCAGACATACAAGACTATAAAACAGTGAATCTCTCTTCAGAGAAAACCTCAAGCCAACAACAGCAGAAGTACAAACAACTTGGTTGAATTAGTACCAACTTGAGATTATATAAACACCGGTGCAGAACGAGAAGTCAAAACTCGAGAAGACGGATGGATAGTCCGTGTCTAATACTGCAGTGGAAACCCGGATGGAAGCTGGAGCGGCCTGGATGGAAGCTCTAACAGCAACCTGTCTCACCGCCATAACCCTAGATTCTCTCCAAAAATGCCATCCAGAAAGCTGCAACAGAAATTCAAACGGAACATATTCATCCAAATCGGTACCAGTTATTGAACTTTTAGTGGGTCATCAAGGTAGCTTAAGAGATGCCGAAATATCAGAAGCGCAACGACGGGCACGCAAGACAGGCACTCGCATGCAGCAGCAAACAAGTTCGAAATCACACGCACACGTTAGCAAGAACAAGACACCGACATCCAGGACGGCTGTCGATCGAAGCATGGGAGATGAATCGTACCTTGCAGCGTTCCAGAGACCGCAAATTGAGACTTCAACTTGTGAATACGGCACGGTGACTTAGTCCATCCTCGCTGCTCGGACGCATGCCACAACACAGTGAGGACGTGAAAGGGCTTCTTTCTGGCTATATATATCTCCAGATTTCGACAAAGCCTCTGGTCAAATTACAAGCCTACAAGAAATATTATTGGGCAATTTGAAAGTGGATCTGCGCTTCTTCCGCCATCGGAGCGTCCATTGTACAGACTCCGGTGCCTTCGTGGATGGCTCCGCGACAGGATTGCGGAATGGTAAGTGCATGGCCTTGCCGTCATCGGAGCCTCTCGGGGATTTTTTCCCGCACGTCTGAGAATCTTTGACGTTTTCCGCAGGATTCAAGGCTCAAATACTTTRGGGGAGTCCCTGTTTTTTTTATCTTTAGAGCTTGTTGAGATTTAATCCTTAACCCTTAAACGACGCCGTGGACGTTTATTGTCCTCTCGATGACAAAAAAAACTCATCTGGTGAGCGGACACTCACTAATTTTCATCCGTTCCATTTGTGAAAGTGACCACATGTGTCAATCATCATGGGAAGTCAAATTTAGTGTTTTTAATTGCTTCCATATTTTTACGTAGCCCTAATTCTACGAAAATAGCTAAGATTTTCACATGAAAGTGTTTTGTGCCATGCTGTCCTTCTCACAATTTTTGAATGGGTAGCATGAGGTATTGGTTTGTACAATTTATCCAAAGCTAAACATGTGCGTGAACAGTGTTTTTCTCCTCGGTCAAGCACTACATATTGCACCCCGCCTTTGCCCGCAGTGATAGGTCAGTCCTTTAAGGGTTAACCCTTTACTTCCCAAGAAGCCCAAATTGGGTCTCATGTTTTTTTAAGCGATTTTGAAGAGTTTATATGGAGCTTTTCATTTATTTTAATAATTATTTGTTTAAACCAATGCATGCAATGTTCTTCATTCAAATTGATAATATAATAAAAGTTTCTAATTAGATTAGACATTCTACAATATGATCAATCAAAGTTCACAACTTAAAATCATAAATTCTTAGGAAGTAAAGGGTTAAAGGACAGACCTATCACCTTGGGGGAAACACTGTTCATGCACATGTTTAGCTTTGGAAAAATTGTACAAACCAATACTTGATGCTACCCATTCAAAAATTGCGAGAAGGATAGTGTAGTGTAAAACACTTTCATATGAAAATCTTTATTATCTTTATAGAAATAGGGCTACCTAAAAAATATGGAAACAATTAAAGACACTAAATTTAATTTCCCATGATGATTGACATATGTATGGTCACTTTCACTAAAAGAACGGATGAAAATTGGCAAGTATCCACTCACCACATGAGTTTTTTTGTCATCCAAGGGTCAAAAAAACTTCTGCCTCGTCTTGCAAGGGTTAAATATTCAATATAACTTCAGATGAATACGAATAGATGAATGGGAAGTTGTTTGGACGAATCGTTACCCTCACTGAAGAGGTTGATTAATTGTCATTCCTTGAGAATTCTTCTACGGAGTTACACGTGGCATTGTCAGCAATTYGTTTAGTGGGGGAACAAGAAAGCCACATAATTTATGAGATGGAAACGTGGGTGGAAATTAACCCTCAAAGGCAGACGTTTTGCATCCTTTCGATGACCAAAATCTCATCTGGTGAGTGGACACTCGCTACTTTTCATCCGTTCTTTGACCACACATATTTCAATCATCATGGGAAGTCAAATTTAGTGTTTTTAATTGCTTCCATATTTTAGGTAGGCCTAATTCTATGATGATAGTAAAGATTTTCACATGAAAGTGTTTTGTGCCAGGCTGCCCTTTTTGCAATTTTTGAATGGGTAGCATCAAGTATTGGTGTATACAATTTTTCCAAAGCTAAACATGTGCATGAACAATGTTTTTCCCCTTGGTCAAGCACTACATATTGCACCCCGCCTTTCTTTGTGATGATAGGTCCGTCCCTTAAGGGTTAATTAATGCTTTCTCCGTCACCAAGCCCTTGTCCATTCCCTCCTCTTTCAAGGAATCTATTTCAAGGTAGTGCCACCAGCAAGAATTTCCATGAACAGCCAGCATCTCAACGAGCTACAGTACCTTATTTTAGAGCACAACAGTTCAAATAAGTTAAGCCCAAGGCCTCTTTTCAGCTTCTAGAAATTTGCTCCAAGTTGAACAAAAAAGAAACATTTTGATAAATTGTATCAATTTTTTTGAATTGTAACYGTASAAATTTRAACTAGACATGTTARAGATYACATTGGAAAAGAAAACACAACAATATCACTTTTGAGTTGAAAGATTATAATGTTTAACTAAGAGGGTGTCAAAACTACATAAAATTTTTAATCCACTTTCCGCATAGTGAATCGAAAAAGTTCGTCTATCAAAATATATGAGGTTATAAGGCCTAGCATGTACAACCCCAATATATTTATAGCTTCTCAAAATCTACTCTACATTTTTCTTAAATGAATTTCTTATGCGGTTTAGTCTCCAAGATCTAGTGTATTTGGGGCTCATTTCCAAGAGCCTTTAACACTAGCAAAAGTCAAGATTACACAAGGGACCCTGCACAAAATCTTGAGTAGAAAAATCATAGTCATTTTTTATGTTAAAGCTAGACCTTAATAGGCATCTACCAAAAATATAAACTACTAAAAATAGCAATCTAGTTAGGTTATCTGTTATCTTCAACTTCAAAGTTTTGTTAACCCCACATTTTGGTGCCTTGGGCATTTAGGGGTTAACCCAGAAGGAAGGGCCCTTAACCATTGATTGCAAGGATCATTGTCCACTATCACCGTTTGATGCCATTTTGCATCAAGATATGAATAAAAAACTTTATATTTAATTTTCACAGATCAAATCATATGTCTACTACAAGTCATAAAATCTTCAAGTTTTTTGGAAATGCTTGAATTTTTTTTTTAATTTATTAAGAAAAAAATGAAGAAAACTCTTATCAAACAGAAATACTTCCTATAGAATCTAATATTTTCACCATAAATGTATAATATGGTATATAGCATCATGGTCTAAATCAAAGCTACCATGTCTATAATTCTAAATTTAGAAAATCAGCAAACCATGGCTATAGGCTCAAAGTTCACATTACTATAAAATAACCAAATTTATGAAATCTTCAAAATTTCCAATTGTGGTAGAAAAAGATCTTGATAAGACTCATTTTGTTAATAAGACTATAAATTCAAAAAATATCACCTTTCTGGCTAAAAGTCACATCAAGAGTTAATAGCAAGAAATGGTCAAAATACAAAACAAGAAAGACCTATGGATCAAGCATGGCTTCCTCTTTAGAAAAGTCAATGACATCATAATGACAGAATTTGCAATACTATTCATTGAAAACGTACTCAAGCAACTTCCAAAAAACATATTGGATGCAAAAACACTTTTTTCCATCCTACATTATGAAGTGAAGTCATCCATTGGGCACTACATCTCTACGGCATCCTAATTAGCATTTTCAAATTATAGTGGAGCTGACTTCACTGCTAGAAGGAGATTCTTTAACAACAAACAAAGAGTTATTAAACTATAGCTATGACATTGGCCTTTTACTTTTATCAATCAAAAGTAACACCATTTATCTAGCTGAAAGACTTCGGGTTAGAAACAAGATATTTTTATTATTACTTTAGTCATTAGATGTTTTTTTAGCCCCGCAAGAGCCTGTTTCGGGGTTGGTCCCTAAAACTGTTCCTTGCACAGGGAACCAGCGACTGCTGGTCTGAAATTTTGAATTTCAAAAAAAAAAAAAAAAATTTTTTTTTCAGAATTCTTAGAAAGTATAAAGAAACTGAAAACTGATTTAAAAAATTATTTCTTTTTCCAAAAAAATATTTTTTAAATAATTAATAATTAATTAAAATAATTATTTAATTAGTATAATCTGACATGGCAGTCTCTGTGCCACGTCAGATTACCTACGTGGCAAAGTTCCCAAAGTTCCCAATGTGTTCCCACAACCCGGGAACTCGCAGTCTTCTAGACGGTCCAAAAAACATCTCATGCAACGTGAAAAACAATTTTTGAAGGAGGTATGAAGCTATTGACCTCTATGGGCATGAATGACAAATTAATGACAACAATTGAATGTTGACAATTGACGCACAAGTGTGTATATATATCCAAAACATAATACTATTATTACTGTCATTCTAAGGTTTTGACGCAATTTTAGCAATTTCATCCGCTACAAAAAGCGGGGAAAGTATTGTCAAATGTTTTCTTGAGTCTTAATTTATATTGTTCTTGCTAAAAAAACAAAATGTTGGTTATAATAGCTTGGCACTTAAATTTTTTCTTAAATTTTAGACATTTGTTAAAGAATTTGGCCTATACATAGTATAACTTTGAATGATAGATCTTTCACACCTAGTTTTTTTTTAAATGTTATACGTTTTTCAATTTCACCAAATTGGTCATAATGAAAGGTTGGTTTCCAAGGAGGGCAATTTTAGAAACAATTCTACCTAAACATGGCATTGGGAGCAATTCTTTTAGTGGGCTTGAAGAAGACCAACAAATGTTTAGTAGGTGAAAAACCAACTACCTAATACTAAATTCATATCCCCAAATAGTTGATCCCAACTAATAAGTTGATAAGCAATTGGAAAATGACATTTTCCCCTTTTAAAAACTACTATTTCAAACAAAAACACAAGAAATAACCAAAAGAATTTCCTTGCTAAAAAGTCAATTGGGCTAGTTGACTTTGAATATTGGTTGGTTCGACACAATTTTCCACATTTCACTACACAAAATTGTCCAGTGGTAAGTACTAGAATAGAGTATTACTTCAAGGTCTGCATAAAGTTTCACAATTTCAAGCTCCATCATAGACCTGGACCAAGGCGATCAGCCGGGGTGGATTGGTCCCTCGCTCGGCGACTCCAAGTAATTTAAGAGGGTGCAAGTAAAATAAAAAGCACCTTATTTGGAGTTTGATTAATTTACCTTGTATGGTAGAAGGACCCATTACTAACTAGCGCCCCATCACCAATCAATAGGGTGTTGTACTTTGACCAAACTTGGAACAAATTTCCATTTTCTCCTTGAAATGCGTGTTTTTGATTTTTTCAAGGTTTGGACCAATAAGTTCATGACACATAAGTGAGCAAGAAAATAAGAAGCAATGAGCAGGAAAGTAATTCTTGAATGATTGGAATTGGATGACTCTAGATGTTGATCATGGGTCAAGCCCAACTTTGACCTTATTGCCGAGCTTATTTTTACATATACCTTCTTACAGGGGCAATAAGGGAGTCAGTTTGCCCTAGCCCTCTTTGAGAGGGGCGATTGGGCAAGGACGACAAATGAACTGGCAATATGAAGGACAATTGATTAGTCATTCGTATCCAAAAAGAGCAATTCCATTGCAAAGAGTTTGTAAGAATTGAGTAATTCAGAGAATCCAAATTGATAAAGAATTGATAATTTTTTTTGGAAATTGGTTTTGAGATAATTGTCACTAATATTTTTTACTCAAATAATAAACTTTGAGTGGAAGACATTGATTGACCTCTCAAACTATTGGTTTTTGTTTTAAACCTTGAATGTTGAGGTGGATGTTTTGTGTCCAATGGATGACAAAGAAGTGCAACCATTCATCCTTGGAATGTTGTGTTGAAAAGAGAGATCTTTAACAATACTTTGATTTCCAATGCATGCTTTTGAATTTTTTTAATCAATGATTTTCATGGTATTTATATGGATGATTTCCACGGTCACCACTATGTTCTTTAAAGGTTAAGTTCCCTTTAGGATACCTTGAAGAGTATGGTTGAGGTATATATGAAATTATTTACTCTTCTAACACCAAGTCATTCTTTGAATTGTATTGTTTATTTTAGWTTCATCAAATTGGTCATATTGACAATCATTGGTTTCTATTGAGGTTGCTTTTACCATTTGTTGAGTTTGCTCAAGAATTCTACATATGCATGGTGTTGTGACTTTTGAGCAACTCTTCAATTGAGGGATAGAGAGCTGACAAATTATTTTCCAAGGGATCAAATGACATTTTAAAGAGAAATGGCGGCAACCAATTGTAGATAAGGGAATTCCATTTCCAAAACAACCATTCAAAAAAATGACAATCTTGGTCATATGACCGCTTTGTACTTTAGAAAAAAAATTATATTTCAAGTAAGAATGCAATAAATAGTCAAAGCGCACCATTGAAAAGTCAAGGCATTCTAGAGAAATTCATACTTAGATTGGTTATGTTCAATTTTTTCTATTAATTACCACATTTAGAAGTCAAATTAAACATTTCTTGTCAAATAATTCACAAAATTTGGCAATGCCAAAAAAAAAATCTTTTTTGATATTGTAAGAATTTAGAAAAATAATATACTAATTATTTTCCATTCAATATACTAATAACTTGCCATTTAAAAATTCTTTGATGATTCTACTGTGTTTCAGATACACTACACTAAACTATTCAGTAGTGAGCACTAGGGTGATTGCTAAAATAAGTAATTGGTCTTGGAGTGCTTGGGCTAGTGTTCACTATGCTACGATTTTTTGGAAAAATATTTAAAATTAAAATATAAATAACTAGAATAACACTTAAATGAACATATCACCAAAATTTGAAACCCTAAAGAAGTGTGAGTCAAGAGTTATCACAAAATAGAGTAACAAAATCTTTAAAAAAAACAGACATTTTGATCTTAAAATTATTGGGAAAAACATCAAAACCATAGTAAAAGCATTTTTAAAATTAAAACCAAAAATTTTGATTTGTGAGGATCCAATGGTGATCAAATTTCACGAGAACAATGAATTCACATTAGATGTTTTTTCAGCCCCGCAAGAGCCTGTTTCAAGGCTGTTCCCTGAAACTGTTCCCTGCACAGGGAACCAACGACTGCTGGTCTGAAATTTTGAATTTCAAAAAAAAAAAAAAAAAAAAAAAATTCAGAAATCTTAGAAAGTATAAAGAAACTGAAAACTGATTTCAAATTTTTTTTTTTTTTCAATTTTTTTTCAATAATTAAAAAATAATTTAAATAATTAAATAAATAGTATTATCTGACGTGTCAGTCTCTGTGCCACGTCAGACTGCCTACGTGGCAGAGTTCCAGAGTTCCCAATGTGTTCCCACAACCCGGGAACTCGCAGTCTTCTAGACTGTCCAAAAAACATCTAATGAAGCCATCTTCAATATTTATTAAGAAGTCAGTGCACCATGGAACCTTATTTCCACAAATATTGAGGACATAAAATAATTTGTTTCTAGGACTCTAATAAAAAATATGCCAGCCTATTGTAAAAATAAACCATAAGACTATTAGCTGGACATCATTAATTTTGAATACTCAAGAGTCCAAAAAACACTACTTTAGAAACTGTGACAAATTAGCAAACTAGACTTTTAGTTGTAAAATGTTTTTCTTTCATTTCTAAAATACATAAAGGACATGATTACAGTGAAAACACCCATATCCAATAAAAAATTCAAGTTCATTGGGGGATTCAAAAGTCTTAGCAAATCACAAGTTGGTTACGCTATGTCTGACATAAATGAGGATTGGTGATCCATTAACCCCTAAAGTTCCTTGACTATGTTCTCACCAAAAATGCTTCAAAACTGCCATTTCTAGTACAAGTATCAAATTTCTGAAAAATATCATTTTTTGACACATGTAACCATAGGATCTTGTAGTACTCTAGTTTGAGAATATGTGCAAAAAATTTCAGAAATTTCCACCATGTAGATTGCAAGATATTAGCATTTGAAATGACAAAAAACCTTTTTTTGGACCTACAAAAAACCGGGCAGCTGCACTTCACAAGGTCAGATCATTATGAAAAATGTCCAAAATAGTTGTGCTTCTTTGGATTAATTCTTCATGGCAAGTTGGCTACGTACATGAAAATTTTCAAATCATTTGGATTTGAACAACATATAGGAAAAAAATAGTACGTAGAAAGAAGTAGACAATGATTCAAAATACTAAATTGTTAATAAATTAGTTATAAAATTAAAAAACCCCAATCCAAATGGTTTAATTGTTGTAATAAAAAATCTACATCCAATAGCATTATTTTTTTCCAAAAATATTGAAATTTCAGTAAAATAAAGGACTTCAAAATTTTTTTTGGTGTAGGGATTCCCTAACTACCCGCAAACTAAAAAGCCTCATAACTTTCATCTCAACTATTGAAATGCAATGATTCAAAGCTTGTTGAGTACATATAAATCTGAAGAACAAATTTCAAATTTTTATTTCTTAAAAAAGTGATTTTTCAGATCTGCCCGGACTGCCCGAGTTGAGAAACAAACAACATATTATGCAATAACTTTTGACTCATATTTCCAAATGTCATGAAATTTGTGCATACAAAAGATATTCCTCGTCCCCATATTTTGTTAAAATTTCAGCCCAAAATGTGCAAATCTCCAGTCACACGTACCTGCCCAAAATATCTATGTTGGTCCTTTAGGTGTTAAAGTAGCACCCAATTCTCTAGTCATAAACACCCAGAAGTTAAATGACCAAAAATATTTGATGCAAGTATTAGCATACTCAAGAAAAATGCAATCCAAATAAATTTGTAATTTCTACACTGAACATGGGTATTAAGGGGACCAAACAATTAAGGGGACTAAATGAGGGAAACTGTAGGGTCATTGCAAGAAAAGCCCATCCTATTCTCTGTTACAAATAGTGTCGCTCTCTTGTAATCTTCAATAACTTTTGAAGCATAAATCCCCTAAACTTGAAATTTTTATTGGAGATGCCTAGCTTGATGATAACCATATATTTTATTTTTCAAAAAATTTAAAAAATAAATTTATATTTAAAAATCATTTTTGCTAATTTGTCACACTTTGAGATTTAGAGGTTTTCACTACGTTGTGAGTCACTAAATTTAATGATTTGGAGCTGAAATTTTCATGGTCTATTAACATAGTAGAGAAGCATAGACATACCAAAGGGAATCTAAAAATTCATTATTTTATGTCCTCCACATGAGTGCAAACAACACTYCCATTGCGCGCAATTTCAAAACATTGATGATGGTTTTAAGACCATTTTTTTGGTGAAATATCATCACCATCAACTCTTCCCAAATGGCCAATTTTTAATTTTTGAAAAAAATTATTTTTCTATTTTTTACAAATTAAAATGTCAAAGTACCTATTTTCATGAGATTTTGCACTTTTCTAGTTCACCTACTTAGAAAAATTTTCTATGCTTTTCCTTCCTAGGGTACCTTCTTCTTAAATGTATATACATTAAGCATATTTTTCATATTTTTTTAAAATTGTTTTTTTAGTTTTAAAGTACTCCCAAAAAATCATGAGTACTGTAGCAAAGTGTCCACAAAACGGCAGGCCTTTCTTGCAATGACCCTGTAAATGTTCGAAACATGATGTACTGTCCCCGGAGACTTCAGTCGCTGTTGATGTACAAGAGAGGTAGATATTTGTATAGTGTGAAATGTCAATTAATTAGTATGGGTCTCCTTAATACCCCTATTCAGTGACACTTTGGTAACTATTATTTTACATAAATTCAAAGATGAAAAATGTAGGTCTTGGTAGCTTGTACTTACCACTAATTTCAACTTGAATGGACACCATCGATTCCTTAGCACTCCGGCGTCCTGCTCTCAAACAACAAACAGCTTGAAACTAACATGTTTTTTTAGAATTGTTGATTGAAAATCACCCTAATTTGTGAGGATACATTATTAACTTGTTTTATTATCTCATGGTTAAATTTGTTGTTAATATGACACGTATTTTCTAAAATTACAGTTGTAGACGTATGTGAAGTGGCTGTCCAAGCCAAATAGGCATTGACTCTACTTCAAAATTGAAGTTGCCAAAATGAGGTCAGAGATTAAAAGAACATAAAAATTCAAAAGCACCATGTGAAGAGAACCTCATTCCACATCCATTCGTACAAATTTCATTCAAAAAATGATAATATTTTGCTTGTAATCAAATCTAGAAGGAATTTTGAAATTTTCCCTTTCAAAATTTATAGAAAAACTGATGATAGCATTGGTGAATCTCACCTTGTAGACAGAATCTGAAACTCAAACATCCATTGTTATTTTATATATCACTTCCAAAACATTCTTGCACATGGTACTTTATAATGTTTTTTTCTTAAATCCACTATTTTAGAAAATATTTACTATTCATTTAAGGAGTTAATGCACCAAATGTCTCGATCTCATTGATTGCTTCAAAAAAAACTCCTCACCTCTCATTCATTGCTTCTTAGAAAACTTTGGTGTTTTCAATTTGGAATTTGTGGATCCCCTAAGGTAGAAACACCCAAAAGCGTCCCCGTTCCCATTCTTGTACCTTAGACTACCACTAAATGTGTTCTTTGACTTTGGCTAATCTGTCCTTCCACTACTAGAATTTGGTACCTTGTGCATCACCAGAGACGTTGCTCAATACACTAGAAAAGTAATCTTGGAGGGACTTCTAAACATTGTTTTAAGCTTGACCGGAGACGTTGTTCAGGTGAAGCAACGCCTTGGTACCTGCTTCGAGCAACGTTTGCTACTTACATGGGAACAAGTGAACTTGAGTTCTCATGTTAATTTACTTGTTCCCTTGTTGGAAAATATTTGTTCACAATGATTTGTCAATTTAGATATTTAATATTTTAGACCAATGAAACATCAATATACTGTATACAGTATTTATACCATAATGTATACAGTATTTATACCATTGTACACAGTATTTATACCATATTGTATATTGTACTTATACTATATTGTATACAGTATTTATACTATATTGTATATAATATACAATATAGCATACAGTTTGTGTGTTGTAATATTGTTGGAGGGAGACAAGCATATTATACTTCATGGAAGTCTCACCAAGCACAATGCTTATGGGATAATGTCCTCAACAAAGAATGAAGATGGGAACTCATTGGGATCTTAATCCTTGGAAGTTCTCTCACTAACGTTGCTCAAACGTTGCTAAGACGTTGCTCAGAAAATTAACTCTTGCCAAACGTTGCTTTTGTTGAGGCAAACGTTGCTTTATTCCTAGAAGCACCAGAAATGTTGCTAGAAAACGTTGCTAACCCCCCCTTATTCTAGTAGTGTTCAAATGCTTAACTTTGATTCTTTGATGCATTTGAAGGACAAATACTTAACTCTAATTTCTTGAGTACTAATTTTTGCAGAATTTGGTTTAGGGTCCACCTATGTAACAGTTTATGTGGTCTAGGAAGTCGATACTTTGAAAAATCATAGAAATTACATAGCACTTCCAAAAACTCTATTTTTTTATTTTTTTATTATTCATGACTTTTACTTACTAATACTACAAAAAAAAAATTTAAGGAAAAGTGCCTCCACATATGTAGAGTATTACTATCTCCTCAAAAGAGAGGGTACACCTCTTGGTTTGTATTAGTCTCCCCCCCGTCTCTCGATAAAATCACAGGCCATTGAATTTTTTCTTAAAAATTAAACCCTTCCTTCCCTACCGTTGATCTTGATACAAATACTAGAATACGAATACTGGGATACAATTACTGGGATACAAATATTGGATACGGTATGCATATGATATATACGATATATATATATATATATACGGATGCAGTCATGCAGAATGAATACAAAAACCAATTAACCCATATCAATTGTCAAAGAAGTTCATTTTGAAAAATATAAGACTAAGGGGGGGGTACTCGGATTTTCAGGTTATTTTCATATTGGATTATTATTCTTACCCCACAATAAATTGGAGGGGTTATGAAAAATAATCCAATCTGAAACTTTTTGGTACATTGGTGTTACTATCTCCTCAAAGGAGATTTACTATGGTCCAAAATGACCCTAAACTACCCCGGGTGATGGCTCAAGTGGTAGGAACCACTAAGTGCATCCACGAGGTTGCCAGTTCAATTCCCCATGGTGACATTGCTCTCATGGTGGTATAGTTTGTGTTCCTCCTCTTGTGTCTGTACGGGGAAGTCCGTGGTGTGTAATTCTTTCCGGATAAAAAACTCGGTTACCATGGTTGTTGTGACAATCTCTTACACCAATAGTTCTAAACAATAATAATRACAATTCAGATTGAGTAACTTATACTAATTAATTTGAAAAGTCTATGGCCATCTGGAGTTCTAGACCTTTCCGGTAGGGCGTCCTAATATAGCACACCTGCAATTTTGAGCTCGCATCACATTTGAAATTTTTCTTTCAATAATAAATAAAGGAATTTCATAGTACATGCAAATTGGAAGCACTTCACTGGGTGATTCTTGTTGAAAAAGTAAATGATTTCAGTGGATGTTATAAATAATTGATGGATGAAAGGTGTAATATTCTTTGAAGTTTTGGAAGTGTTCTAATATTTTGTGCATTCAACTCAAACAGCAATAAAAAAAACCATACCCTAAACCTCATACTTCCTTTGTCCCACTAAAAAACTCTAACTTTTTTTTCCTTGATGGATGAACTATAATTTTTGTCATAGTGTTAGTAATACATGCATTCTAGAGCGAGTGAAACATTCCTTAGATCTATGCAAAATCTTCAACTTAGACGCTATTGTTCAGGCACCCAAAAATCCCAAATCCATGAAGAAAATATGATATTTGAGCATAGTTTGTGAATTTGCCGGTTCTATCATTTTAGATGATTTAAAGGGTGGTGGCAACAATGGAATCTTGGAAATATATTGCCCAACCTAAATATCTGCAAAAAAATTCTAGGGAAAAAATAGGGGTTCTAAACTAAAATTACTTTAAGCAAGATTTGGTATAGTAACCAAATTAAGCAAACAATAAAATGGTGTTAAAATAATAATAGAATATAACAAAGTAGAAAAAGAAATAGAATTACATAAGGAAAAAAAACAATACTAAACCAAAATGAAAATTAAATACTASAGGTAGGAATTGTATTCAATATAGAAGGTTAAACTTAATTTTGGCGTAGTAGAGTAAAAAATTTCAAAAAACTTTGAACTCAAGAAGGTAGGGAAACCACCCTATCTTTAATATCGAAGATCCCGATTGTGATTTTGAGTCTCCAATTAAAAGTTTTGGAAAAATTAAGAGAGGGATTTGAAAGGACATTTTCTTTGAAATTTTCAAACATCCTCTTTGAATTTTGTCCATAACTTTTGATTAAAGGTTCAAAATCACAAATGTATTTTTTTAGATTAAAATAGGCTTGATTTACCAACTTTATTCAACCCAAAGTTTTTTGGAAAAAATTATTTTACTATGCCTAAATGAGGTCAATTCCTCCATTGAACACAATTCCTTTGTCTTTTCAATGAGAGGTCAAGCTCTCATCTTCAAATTGTCCCATACCTTTCGAGGATTCATGTTGGACAAGAGATTTTACTATAAGAGCGACCTCCCTACCCTACATCTCACAGTTGGATTTCCTTCAATGTTGTACTTTGCATTTTCTCTTGCAGGCTATAGTTGTTTTACCTYGAAAGGGAGGCAACCATGCCATTGAGAAAAAATTCAAACTACAAAAGCACATGTTTATGAACMAGTAGGATCTTTTAAATTTCTTTTATTGTATTTTGCACTTTTTTGGAACATGTATCTTTGCTTACTTTGGAAAGAAAGACAACCATACTATCTAGAAAAAAATCAAACTATAAAAGCACATGTTTATGAGCAAGTAGGATCTTTTAGATTGTCGATTGTAGTTTGCCTTTTCTTTTGAACAAGTACCATTGTTTTTCCTAGAAAAGGAGGCAACTATGTTGTCTAGGAAAAATTGAGAGTACAAGAGCACATGAGAATGAGCAAATAAGGTTTAATTTTTTGGGGAAAGAAGTAGTGTCTTTGATTCATTTTGTGATAAGCTAGGTTTAAGGTTTTCCTTTGTTTTTTGAACAACCTAGATTCTTGATTTTTTCCTTTATTTGAAACAAAGCAATGTTTGGGTTCATTTTGTATTCTCATAAGAAGCTACATTTTGGATTTAACAAGCAAGGTTTTKGGATTATATGTATATATGTATATAGAGCATCTAGAACCCATTTGTAGTCACAAATTTTTGGCTACACCTTTGTTTCAACAAAATCACTATTGATTAAAAATGGTAAAGCAAACTTGTAAGCAGTTGTTGTGTAAAAATCCAACCTTAAAAAGACTTGGTTTAGAGTTACTAAGGAGTGTTTGTACATACTTTCACTAAAAATATGCTCAAGTTTACTACTGTGTGTTATTTCATAACATCCAGAAGGGGTTAAGTTAACCCAGGTGAAAAATCTCATCCCTATGATGTGGGGGCTAGAATTAACCCAATTAGCTTCCATGATCCCTCTCAAGTCACACTTATCGATAGAGAGCGCCAAGCATGCTCAAATGCTACACTAAATAGTGAAAGTAGGTTGCTTTTACAATTAGGTTGCTAAGTTATCCCAAGAAATTTACTTTACAAACCATCAAAGTCAATACTATTTCTACAAATACTTCCATTTGTATACATAGAGGTTTATGAGTTCCAACTACACCAATGACTAATTCAAAAGTAGTACATTCTTGTAGAGTAACAATAAATATTTACATAGTGTGGAATGTCAAGAAATTAGAGAGGAGCAACCTAATTTCTCTATTTAGTGTAGGTTACTTATTTTTTGCAAACCCCTAGCTCTGACAAGTNGTGTGGAATGTCAAGAAATTAGAGAGGAGCAACCTAATTTCTCTATTTAGTGTAGGTTACTTATTTTTTGCAAACCCCTAGCTCTGACAAGTCCATATTCTTTAGAATAAGAAAACCATGTTTCGATATTGGAGACAAGGTAGAAGTACTAGTTGCCAACCGTGTCCAATACCCAACCTATAGGGTGCTATTTCCAACCTTAGATTGGAACTCAATGTATTTTCATTGTTCTTTTCAAGGTTGGGACCAACCCTTTTTTTTGGGTGAAATGGTGCCAGGAAGCACCATTTCACAGTGAAAATCAGTTTTTTGCCAGAAAAAAATAGTTTTTTTTAACTAGAAAAGTTTCAATCCAATTTAAAATATGGATGAAATTGTCAATTTTGGATGAAAAAGTGTATGAATTTGATTGAAAAGTGTTTTATGGTACAAAAGATGGATGTACAAAGAAATAAAATGCTTCACCAAATTTCAAGTGATCGCCATCTTGGCACTTTTTCAAAAACCAAAAAAAAAAAGGCTGGTTGGGACTCATAACCTTATAATCTATATCAAAAGTAGTAACCAAAAAACTAAGAAGTAGTGAATAGAAAAATAATTCTTGAATGATTGAAATTGAAAGACTTTAAAAATTGGTTATTAGTCCGGAGTACTTTTTGGCTCTCAAAATTAATACTAATTTATATTTCAAGAAAAAAATTCTGAAAAATTTAAAAGCATGTAGAAAAAATTTCAGAAAAGTTTCTCCATGTGGATTGCAAAATACTAGTGTTTGAATTAACAAAAATCCTTTTTTGGGCCTTCCCAAAAACAAGGGTGCTGTACTTCATGAGGTCACATTTGCATGAAAAAATGTTGGTGGTTCTTCATTGAATTCATTCTTCAAGGCAAGTTGGCTACATGTTTGAAAAATTTCGGAATTGTAGAACATATGGGGAAAAAATAGTAAATATAAAGTAAATGATAAACAATCTAAATCCTTCAATTCTTTTTTCTACAAAAAAAATGAAAATTGAGCTAAATAAAAGACTTCAAAGTTTATTGTAGAGTAGAGAATCCCCCCCCCCCAGGTTGTCAAATTGCATTTAAAAAATGAATCTTATAAGGTATTTTTTCAAGAAGATGATTGTAAAACAAAGTGGTTCATTAGATGAGAAATGAGGCCTCAAAAGGGGTGTTTTAGGCCTATTCTCCTTCATGTTCTCATAATCTCATTGCACTGATGGAACGGTTGGCTGTTGCCAAAAAAAATAATCATCAAAATAAAATAAAAGATTGAAACTGTTCCCAAAATCCAAAAAATGGTGTAMGTTTATTTTTTATTTTAAGAAAAAATAAAATTTTGACGTGGCAATCACCTCGCCACTTCAAAACCACTATTACAATGTTGTAGGAACTTAGGAACGCAACCAGGAATTCACAGCCCTCCCTAGGCCTCAAAAAACATCTAATGCAAAACTCTTTCATCATTAGTCCAAATAGAATGAATCATATATTTCCATGTAAACAAGAGTATTTTCTATGAGAACCAGAATTTTGAAAATTTTATTTTGACTTTTGAGAGTTTGTTTTGTTGCTCGACAAATCCCACTTGGGGCTTAGGGTGGAATTGTTTTTGCTTTTGGGCACCAATTGAAAAATATTAGATTTCCCAAAAGTTATGGAATTTCCTATTTTCAAAAAAAATTCAAAAAATCATGATGAAATTGAGATTGTAGGAGCCTACCTAAAATTCATTTTCTCTTTGAGGAGACAATAAGACTTTAGGGTTAATTTTAGAAAGGCTTATGACCATTGATTTCAAGCTTCATTGTCCATCACTTTGTTTGCTACCATTTTGCAACTAGACATGAATGAAAAAGAATTTATATTTGTTTTTTAGAGATGAAATCATATGTCTACTTGAAGTCGTAAAACTTTCAAATTTTTGGTTGAAATCATTGTGAATTTTATGAAAAAATAAAAAAACCCATATAAAAATAAAAATATATTCAAAAAAATTGAAATGATCACTATAGATGTATATTATAGTATATAAAATCATAAGTCAAATCAAAGTTATTGTATCATTCTAAAATTAAAAAATCATCAAACCGAGGTTATARACCCAAAGTTCATATTGTTAGAAAATATTGAATTTTTCCAATTGGAATAAAAAACAACATTTGATAGGCTTTATTTTATAAGTTGGATTCAAATTCTTAGAATATCGTTTTTATGGCTAAAATTCACATCTACATAAAATAGCAAGAAATGGTCAAAACAATACACTACAAGGGCAAAAAGCATCTTCTTCTGTAGAAAAGTCAATAATATCATAATGAAAAAATTTGCAGTATTATTCATAGAAATGAACATTAGAAACTTCCAAAAATAATTGGATGAAAAAAAATAATTATCCATACTACAGTTTGAGGTGAACAACAACCTATCAGAAAAAAAAGATASTCAATTGGCGCATCCATTTCATCCAACATCGGAGTCTTAACTTCTAATGACTCAAGGGGAGCTACTATAATTTCAAATAGGCCAAAACTGCCAAGAACTTGAGCAATTTGTTTGCTCATTTTTTCTTGAGATTGAATTGAATGTAATCTTAGGATCTTGAAGTTCACATTGAGACTGAGCACTTCAACTTTTTTTGGATTATTTGACAACACAATTTAGTAGATATTTAAGTTTGAAGTTTTGTTTGGGTCAATGGAAATAAAAGGCAACATACTTTGAAAGAGCAATAGAGCATATCTTAATGAAAATGTCTTGTAAATGATGACCTTTCTRTGCTCAATGAAAGACATGAAAGTTGAGCTTGTTCATCTAGAATTTCACAACATTTTGACCATTTAAGGCCATATTTGTTATATTGAGACTTTTCGCAGTCTCATTATTATCCTCTACTCGAGGATAAACCGCTTTATCTCTTCATTAGTATTTTTTTTATAAATAGGTAACAACACCAACTTTTGGAAATTTCAATATAGGATCACTATTGGAGTATCATTTATTTTTTGTTTCAATTACTATTTTTTCCAATAATTAGCATTTTGTCTCAAAATCTGTGTAATGTCTCAATATAACAAATATGGCCTCATTTTTCAATGCACACTGGGCATTGAAATGTGATTGATGTCTGTAAGAAAAACAAAAATGTCCAACACTTGTGGGTGATTACAAGAAAGACTAGTACTATTTGGCGTCACATTTGGAGTGACAAAGTTGTCATGTGCTATAACTTTTGAAGCATGGACTTGTTGAGCTTGAAATTTTTATTGGAAATGGATAGCTTGACAGTAATTAGATCCCTTATTTTTCAGAAATTTTCAAAAATAATTTTATATTTAAATACAAATTTGGCTAATTTGTCATGCTTTTCAGTTTAGGGGGTTTTAGTACTGGGGAGTACCCAAAAATAATGATCTAGAGCTGAGATTTCTAGGGTCTATTTCCATACTTAGTAGGCATGAATTGACCGAAGGAAAAGGGAATTTTTCTATGCTTTTCCTTCCTAGGGAACCTTCTTCTTAAAGGTGTATACATCAAACATATTTTTTCCTTTTTTTAAAAATTGTTTTACTAATTATATAGTACTCCCAAAGAAAAAAAGGAGTACTGTGCAAAACGCTACGTTTTGAGGTGAGTCTTTCTTGCAATGACCCTTGTCTTCTGCTCAAGCTTCTTTCTATGCCCTTTTTTGGTTTTTCTAGGTGGATTAGAGCTTTTTGAAGATGGCAACAATTGCATTACTTGGCTGGGTTTTTAATCCATGTCAAAACCCAATCCCCCAAAGTGAGTTACAAATTATGCTACACCACTCAATTTTAAAAAAATCCCACAAGGCAATGTTTAACTTGGAATTTGATAAAATAGTTGTCATGATTGGATTTGTATCACAATCTATTTTCTAAAAATAATTTTTTATTTGTAAAAACTCCAAATTTGAGATTACGCACCTTAAAAAAAGAGGTAGCTACCCAAAAGTGGTTGCTTGGGACATTTGAGGTTAAAGCCATTGCTCGATTAGATGCTTGTGCAAAGTGCTAATCTGTATCTAGCTATGTATGATATTTTTTATAMATGATTTTTCACCAATTGGCTACAACCAAAAGTTGTTAGCTATTTTTTATCTAGATTTCATTTGATTTGGAGGATCAAAATAGTCAAATTCATGTTGTTTTGAAAGACCAGTGGCCAAATTTTATTGTAAAATCAGTAGTTTTGATATCAATATCCTTATATCMCCCAGTATCACCCACTTATCACCCAAATATTGAAGAAATAATTGTCTACTTCTCCAAAATGATAAACTGATTTGGCTTTAAAATGTTAGGCTTGATCTTCCCAGGCGAGAACACTAGGATCGTGGAAGGTGCAAACTCGGCCACAAAAGGAATATTTGGTAAGGTTAGACAAACCCACACGAACTCTTCTCTGATTTTTTTTTTTTTGACACAAACAAAGGAGACCTTTACTGCAAGAAGAAGAGATAAAATACAAGTACCCAGCCGCATTGCCGCATTGCCGCATTGATTCAAAGGCTACTGCAGTCCTGGTGATCAGGCACGTGTCCATCCATYCTTGGCGGGCGAGTTCCTGCCGACAATTCACTACAGTACTGTACAGTGATGTAGTATTGGATTTCTTGGACAATCCCGGAATTCTTCCGACATCGGAGATGATCGACCATGACCCGCCTCGGCGTGGCGACTTCCCAGGATTGGAGCGAAGTTAGTCAGTCAATGGTTCCTCCCCCCAACCCAGGCACTCTTCGTACGTTGTAGATTTCCACCGCCAAAGGCTAATGCATGGACGCTCATGCTGGCCTACCTATTTTCAGCAGCACAGTTATCCCAGGTTTTAGGGATCCCTTCTCGTCTCTCTCCGTCATCGGAAGCAGGTCTTAGGGCCTCCTGCCATGTACATAGGTCCGGTGGAAAAAGCGCTAAATGACAAGAAGTGACCACCGATTGTCTTGCAGGCCTAGGTGAGAGGAGAAGTAGGGTTGCAAGCTTCACCGATATAGGTGGACAAGCCCATTGGTGGAGAGTGGTGGAGATTGGTCAACTTGAAGGGAATCCACCACGTGCGCCATTTTTAGTCGCTCTCTCCCCCACCCAACTAGCTAATTTGTCACATTTTGTAGTTTAGAGGTTTTTAGTACTGGGAAGTGCCCAAAATTAATGACCTAGAGCTGAAATTTTTGTGGTCTATTTCCACACTAGGTGGGCATGCATCCGCCAAAGGGAATCTACAAAAACATTATTTTATGTCCTCTACATGCGTGGTAACAAGGCTCCTTTGCGCGCACACTTCTGAACATTCAAGATGGTTTTAAGATCATTATTTTGGTGAAATCTCTTTAGAATAAAGTTTTCTCAAATTTCCAGTTTTTAGTTTTTAAAAATATTACATTTCCTATTTTCTACAAATTAAAACATCAAAACACCTATTTTCATGAAATTTTGCACTTTTCTAGTTCTCCTACTTAGAGAATTTTCCTACGCTTTTCCTTCGTTGGGTATCTTCTTCTTATAGGTGTATACATTAAATATATTTTTCACATTTAAAATTTTTTTTTTTCTAATTTTACAGTATTCCATAAAAAAATATGAGTACTATGCCAAACGCTACAAAAACCAAGGTGTCTTTTTTGCAATCATCCACAACATGCACACTACAATATTGTATGGTTGAGATTTCTGTACCTTAGTGAAATTTAGACCTACCACATTTCAAAAGTGCTAATGCTTTTAAACCCAAAAACGCCTTGGGCCTTTAGGGGTTAATTGCTGATAGAGTACTATTGGGTGTGCAATATTTTACACCATCTATTGTGGAACCAAGGCAATGAAAATGCATGCTACTGAATGTTATGAATGTTTGGTATATGTATGGAGAAGAAATTTGGTTTTTAGTTCTTGTATGGGTTGGTCTTCCAAAAGCTTAGAGTTCACCATTGCCCATTTGCATGTGTCTTGTTGGAAATTTCTTAGTTATCTAGTTGATCTATTACAATCGATGCAACATGCTAGCAGCACCAAAATGGTTTCACTAGAAACCATGCCAGTGCTATTGGAACATTCAAGCAGCAACTGACTCCTAAGCGTCCCGACGTCTCAAATATGGCCTCTCCAAACTAAAAGATTCCCTTGTTTGACTATTATAACCTTTTCAACGGTACTGTCAAAGGACGTGTCCCTTTTTAGACTTGTCTCCACTACCAATTGGTACACTCAATTTATGTGGATTTCTTTTTAGATGATAGTTTGATTGGAATGGATTGAGAAGGGTGTGGATTTTAGTGAACGTGAGCTGGGCGCTCAGGTCTTAAGTGCATTTCAAATTAGGTTGATGTACGTGTTGCTGGAAATAAAGTAAAAAGCCAAGTTACATTGGATTGAATTGTTCATTCTCAGTACAATATTAGAGAAATTTGCAGTGAAGTTTCTAATGCAAGCTTGACAGTATGAGATCTGGTACTACAAGACTTGATTTAGGGGTGCCCACTCTATCATTTGCAAAGGGAACTAGCATTTAAACGACTAGGATGGCTTTTGCAAAAAATATATCAAATTAAAAGGACCAAAAAGTTATGTGAAGAAAAATCACATCGAATAGAAAATTGTTTCAAAAAAACTCAAAACCTCACTATCTGAGTAAATTACAATGTCAAAAATTATTATAGTGTAAACTCAATTTCCATATCCTTCTACAATTAGAATTCAATATACAATGGAAATACATCCAAACTTCAAATTGCAATAAAACAGTTGAATTTTAGGAATTTCTCCAAAATATAAATTGGAGTAGAAACTAGAGTAGATGACTTTTATTTTGTTTGTAGGGATCAAACTSAACAAATATCATTTTTATGGAGAAATTTCACATCTAGAGCAAGGTGCAATAACTTCCCAAAATACACTAAAACAACATACTTTGCAATCTGTTTTTCTTACTAACATCTCATTTGCATGAATAGAAAGACTAGCAAGACTACAAACTCAATTGGATACTCTTTGTAACTCAACATGAAAGCTCATGAAAAAATGCTTTGAATTTCTTTCCAATTCATTGGACTGCCATCCAAATGCCACAAAATGGCTCTGGCAGTGTTCCAGTGTTAAATACGTTTTTGTCCAGGTTGATGAGTTGTTGGAAATAGGTCATTGAAGTCAGTTGCTTTGGAATCATTTATTCTAAGAATTAGCAAAATTTGTTGTCAAGTTTCTAATGCAGGCTTTGCATTAGAAGACTTGATTTACATGGAGGGCAATGCCCAAGGAGGAGGGCATTTGGTGATATAAAGGGCCGACAAGGAGGGCGGAGCTTGACAAGGAGTCACTTTACATCGCAAGATGCCCGACGACAAGGGACATGGCCCGACGTAAATCACAAGCAGGGAAATCAAAGTTGGATGAAACATGGGGGATGAAATAGCAAAATTGGATGAAGAATCTGTAATGCTCGATTTCACAGGTTTGCCCGCATTATCGGGCATTACGGTTGATTGCGCAGCAGAATCCTCCCGGGGAATGAATGGGCAATTTTCTGGGAGTTGTGTTTGTGGCCAGTCCACCAGCTTCAAAGCCTTCAATAAATCGAGGCGACGGCCAGGTGAGACCTTCGTCATTTGTTTTCACAATTTAAAATTACATGAATCAATCGTACTTCCTGTCATTTGGGTATTTAATATTAAAAGAATTTCTTTGGTGATTGATTGATTATTTACCAACAGAGAGCTCGTCACAAAGTGGCTCTGTCAAAATCACAGCGATGGCACTTCTTGTGTTTCTAAGGTAGGCAAACCCAATAGCAACCATTGACCTAATACCACCCAAGTATGAATTTTAGCATTGTTTCGTAGATGTTAATTAAGACATCAAACAAGACAAGAATTGAAATGTCAACTAAAACATGCACATGATTTTTGCAACGTCTACCAAGACATCATGATAAACAAGATCTAAATCCTAATGCATCAGGCATATCCCATATGGTTTGTCTTTCCTCCTAATATCAGATGGTTTCTCATGTAAATATACTTACAATTAAATGAGCTTATATGCTAATTATCATATATAATGTATGATGTGTTGTATATAATGTATTTTATATGGCGTATTGTATATAATATATGATGTACAATGTATAATAAATTTTCAATGGTGTATTGTATATAATTTATGGTATACAATGTATGACGTATTTGAATCATGTATAGTATATAATGTATGATGTATTTTGAATGGAGTATTTTATATAATGTATGGTGTACAATGTATGATATATTTTGAATCGTGTATAATGTCGTTGAAAACAACCAATCAATCTTTTTGCAAATGAACCACCACATCCCGCATGACAAGATGGCGTTCGTATTGATGTCCCAAGTAACATTGTGACGTTGTATACAACATTACGGAAAACAAGCCTCCAGAGCCTATACCCTCATAAGACTACACATGTGGCATCTGACGTGGAAGCGCCATGTCAGATTTTTTCGCAAGCCACGTTAAAAAATTTCAGGGGTCTATGTCACTGCCCTTGACAAACCGATATTTTGGGTTTAGAGTTCCACAAGGCAAAAGTTGCCCCCTCCAAAAGTGATGTGGCACTGTAGACACTTCCACATGCCACACTTAGAAAAGTTGGGAGGGCATGGATTTTTAGTGACAACACCAAAAATTGTGATGTTTCTTGTAACATTTCAGGAATTTTGGGCATGTTTTTCACTAGTAGAAAATTTAGTTTTTCCTTTTGATTTGGTCATGTTGTTCTGGTCACTTTTCGACAGAAATCTGTTGATTTCAACACATTTCAACAGATTTCTGTCAAAAAGTGAGCAGAACAATGCAACCAAATCAACAGAAAAACTAAATTTTTTAGTAGTGTTTATACGTTAAAAAAAAAGAATGTATTTTGGACGACATCAACGATGATGCCAATCACGTTAAAAAAAAACATGGGCATGTTTTTTTCACAGTTTCAAAAACGCAATTTTCTTATAGTGCATTAAAAACAAGTGCATATAATCAAAATCCCAAATATTCCACCTTTTCTTTCTATATTGGAGGCTTTTATTGAGAATGTGTAGTAGATTTCATTGAAGTAATCATTGCTTTGAATTTACAATGATTCTATTTGCTAGAGAGGGAAAAAATCTAGTGTTGCTGAAAAAGAAGCAATACTATCAACTAATTGTTTTCTTCAAGAAATTAGCATAGTACAATAGTGAATTAGGTCACACTAGGTATAAATATCTTTCAAATAGCTTATATATGGCTTCTGTAATTTGGTGTCATGCATACAAAGAAGTTAAGTCAATGCACTTTCCATTTGAATGGCATATTCTCTTCCAAACCGAGTTTCGAGTACAATACTCCCTCCGTGTCGAAATTAATCCGTAGTTTCTTAGAAATGGCTAGATTAATGCGTGAGTTGTTCCTATTTTCAAGGGATTGCAGAGATATTGTAGCTTCTACTAAACCCCATTAGATGTGAAAGAATGGAAGTCAAAAGTGAAGAGGCACATATTGAAAACAAGTGCCGAAAGTGACAAAATTTTGCCTTTATTGGAATTACTCCAATGGTATTTTGTTTGATCATTTTTTGAGCAATGTTGGTGTAGTGGCGTTCATTGATGTCCTTTGTATGCAATTTCAACAATGTCTTGTAATTCAACTCCAAGGAAATTTCCAATAAAAAATTTGTTAGTAGGGGATTTTGTATAGTTTTGGGTTGAATTCCTCACCTTCAGTTGGTTAGAGTTTGCGTTTTGATTCCTTTTGCAAGGATTGAATGCTATATAGTCTTTAGAGTGGGACATACATAGATTCCTTTGCTTCAAGGTGTTTGAACTAGCTTCAATTGTTGTCCATCAAATTGTGGAGAGCCAATTTCAAATTTAATTTGAGACAAGTATATTTGGAAACCTTGGATTTATTTCAAAATAGGAGTACTAAATTTTATTAGTCCAAAGGAGAACTTTCAATCTTCATCAGATGAAATGTCCTCAGAGTCATTCATGTCACTAATGTCACTAACATCACTAATATCATTTCCAATCAACTCATGTCTTCTAATAACAGACCTTGTTGAATCCATTCTAAACAAAGGGGTTTCACAAATATCTATTTTACGCAATAGACACAAGTGCTCCAAATTTGGAAGTCGCCTCAACTTTGATGCACGACAATATAAGGTCTCCAAACTCACCAAGTCCTCCACTCCGGGGATTTCTTCAATGCTAGACCAACTCATATTGAAATAAACCAGTGCCTTCAAGTGACCCAAAGGTGGAAGTGATTGCAATGAGTAACAACGATGAAGGTCTAACCAAGTCAATAAATGCAATTCCTCTATGCCAGGAATCTCAAAAATACCACTGCAACTCATGTTCAAGTAAGTTAGCGCCTTCAAACACCCCAAGTCGGGTATCATTTTCAAACTCTCGCACCAATAAACATCTAATTTAATCAAAGTCTTCAATCCACTCAAGCCGTGGATGGTAGAGAGGGCACAACACCTCCAAAATGACAAGACTTCCAAGAACCTCAATGCCTTGAGATCCATGCTTTCCACCAAGTCACAACCCACAATCTCCAATCTCCGCAATTGAACACATTGGCTGAAGTTAGCAATGTTCCAAGAAATCCTTTCACCATACTGCACGATACAAAATTCCTTCAAAGAAGAAAGGAATTGTAGATGAGGAAGATCGCAATAGGAAGGGCAATTGCGTATGTCAATCCATGCAAGCCCTTTGGCACCTTCCCACCCATTGACCACCTTGAGTTTTGCACAATGCTTCATTTGGAGGAAACGCAAATGAGGAAAATCCCCCAAATCAACAGTCTCAAGTTCTAGGCTTTTATACAAGACCAATGCTCTTATTTGTTGCAATGGACATGGCTTGGTGGCAAGCACATCATTTTTTGTCAGATTGTGGAAAGTGTTCCAATCGGGATTATTACTCAACACTTTCCTCCCAAGTTTCATGGAAACCTCGACATTTGAAATCTCAATCCATTTCCTCTCCATGCAACAATTTCCCGACTCATCCTCATTGGAATCTAAATCAACACATGTCACCAACTTAAGAGCTTGTAGTTGATACACCTAATCAACACAACAACTCAACAAGCTTAGAATAATTGTTCATACAAGAAATGAGCATATCATGTGCTGTGGCAAAAATACATTCAATGATCTAATCTTTGTCAAAATGAATAAGAGAATTTATGTAGTAGAATACACTGTTGATGGTGTGTTCCAAACTAAACATTCTCAATGATCATTAAAAAAAACCAATAGGATTAAAAATGAAATTTAAAAGCCACACATTGCCAACAAAAGCTTACATGATTGCGGATCTCCAAGGGATTTTGGTCTTGCACAATTGCCAACATCCGGCACAAACCGTCCATACTAAAACCTTCGCAAATGTCATCTTCCCACATCACAATAAATGCCCAAGCTTGAATCAAATTGAAGAAAGTGTACTTCAATGCCACTTTCAATCCATTGAATTCCTTGACAACCTGTACATCAAATGCCAATAGTAACTAAATTTGGATTTCCCTTTGTTGCATCAACAAGATCATATACTTGAAACCAAACACAAGGGATGAGTCCAAACTTACAAAATGGCTTGAAGATGGATTTGTGGATTTTGAACTTCCAAGTAGATACAAAGATGGTGAACTTTGTCGTGATGGTTGGAGTGGACTTGATACATGCTTGCTCACATCAATGTCACCATCTACATTGAATTTTTGACGCTTGGAAGATTTGCCTTTCAAAGGTGGACGTTGCTTACATATGGTGTGCAAATGCTTATACCATACTTCATGCTTCTTCTTTAATGGTGTCGCTAGCTTCAAGGACTCCTTTTCATCCTCCATCACATCACAAAACTCCTTGCGCATCTCCACACAATATGCATTCAATTTCTCGTAAGCCTTCTTTAAAGTGTCAAAGCGATTTTGGCATTGTTCCTTGGACCTCGAAAGCCCACCATTCTTCTTCTTCTGAACTTCTTCAACAAYGYGATCCCAATGCAYAACACCCCTCTTTCCCCTATGGAAGCGGCCACCRRCAACCATGCATTCTAGCAAAATCAAAGTCTCCACCTCTTTCCATTTTTGGCTCTTTCCTTCTTTGACAAGTTTTGGCAAACCTTTACGTTGATTATGCTTTGGAGGATACACCAATCCAACTTCTTGTTGATGCATCCCTTCAAGACCTAAGTGACTCTCATTGTGCACTTGGACCATTCCAACAAGTTTGAAGATGAGCTGTTGTATGCAACCTCGCTTGTTAAAAACTTCCACACCAAAGTTTGGACTAGTGAAGAAAATGCCCCTTTCACATGAAGAGAGGGTCAAGTGTTGCAATGTTGASTTYRAGAGAAAGACTTCAATATAATGTAAGATGTACACACCACAATCGTAGTTGTTGTCTTGTTGTGGAACCTACGACACAAGGCATCTCACAATGAGGATTCCATCATATGTGCTCGAATCCTAATCTTGTGAGACAAAGAGAATCATAAATCCATCATACAATACCTCAATTGACAACACAAACGCAAAAGACATGGTTGTCCATACCTTAGCT